>CALYDE020001049.1:0-99237 GCA_944472155.2 Trichobilharzia szidati
CCATTGGTAATTTCAGAGTCACCACCACTATTTGTTGTCCGATGGTCCTCTGACAGTTTGTTGAAGCGGACACTAGACATTGCTTGTAGCTGTCTACCACGTAACCGATTCTGGTACAACTGTTGTCCAGAAAGACTTCTGCAGGCATTATCACGTTTAATATTCAGACCTGATGCGAAAAAGTACATTTTAAATATGTCAAAATATCTTTCATCGAAATGTCAACAGATTTCAAATGCTTCTTCTTCATCGTCAGCAGCATCATTAGATGTGTTGTCGGATCGAAACGATCGTGATGATGGTGATGATGCTTTTGAGTTACCTACACCTAATCCGGTGGATGATAATATGCGTGAAAGAAATTTACACGTGGAATTGTGCAACTGTCTTCCTGAGTCAGTTTCGTGTTTCCTGAGAAGGAAGGTCGGCCTAGATTTGCACCACATTGCGTCTTTCGGATTTCTAATAGGCTCTTTTCATAATACATGCTTACAAGTTCTGAGTGAGGCTAAGAAGACTCCAGGTTGTAATTCAAATGCTCAAGTAAACAAGAGTGTCTCCTTGAATCTATTCAGTAGTATGGAATGTCTACATCGAGGTATATCTGTTTGTTTGTGGCGATTATGTGATTCGTATGCATCACTTATGTCAGCTGGTGCTTGTTTGAAGGCGAGGCATAAACTCGCGAATACAGACAGCAATTCTGTTCAATCACGTTCTTCTATGCGGCTGGCTCATAAACGAGCTCGTCTTTTTGAATCGGAATCATGTGCACGAGATAACATTATTCGTATATTAGCAGAAGAGGTTTGCGTTCCTCTCCGTAATGTGTTAAATTTCCTGGAGAAAATGTACCACACGTTGTGTAGTATAACATCGAGTGATTTCTTGCTTAGCCCTTTCTTTGGTTGTGACAACAAGGATACTAGTTTACTGCCTTCAAAACAGTGTGTATTCGATTCCATTGTATATACACGAGGACTTGTTAACTGGAATGCGTCATCAAGAGAGCAGAGGGATTTTGAGACGTTTACGAATATTGCTTTCTTCTTACTCAAGTATCTCACCACCGATGTCTTCGGACATATTCGTGGTCTGTGTGAAAGTGTGTTTTCGTTCAAAGAGGAGTTATCAAAGACTTATTCCTCCATAGTGGAGACTTGGGTGCCAGCATACAAAGAGCAGCTTTCCTCTGTTAGTCCACGTGCTGATGTTGATTTGAAGTATCTCTTCTCCTCTCTGCATAGTCAGTATGATGCAATTGAAGCTTGGAGTCGACGTCAACGTGAGGTAGAATTGAAGCAGATCAGTAGGACTATGATTAACATGCTAAGACAACTTTATGATTGTTGGAAATGTCGGTCTCTGTGTGACGATTTAAAGTTACCATGCCGTCGTTTAAATATTCCATATGGTTCAAAAAATGGTTCATCCCGGTCTGTGTTGAATAAGTTCAATGTGAATGCTATATCGCCATGGCCACCGCAATACTTAAATTTTATTCCAGCCGAACATCCTATTCAAGGAAACTCAGTCAGTGATCTAAGTAAAACTGTTTGTCCGACATGCGGTGATTCGGTGGAAGACTTTGCTTATTCGAAAGGGACATTAAGGAAGACGTTGAAATCTACGGTAATCACAGTGAATACTCCAAAAGTCAGTAGCAGCAGTAGTAGTCAAAGTGAAAGGCGTATCTCACGTGATGAGGTCGATGATGCTAATGCAAGACTGATCAGTGATGGGTGTGCTGGAGTGAAATCTTCCATATCACACTCCGTTAATCCGTGTTCCCCTAATATAATTCCTCAGAAAAGATTACTTATTACTGTTAAGCAAACAAGTTCAAAGAATGTTACAAGTATGTCACCGAACACCTCCTCATCTTTAGATTCTAATTCTCTTCGAACCACAGAGGTGATAAATTCGTCAGAATCTTTTGTTTCGGTGAATGAAAGTACTACTGATAGGTCAGAAGTGAATTCTTTAAAGTTAGTTACTGAGATTGTTGTGGATGATGTGTCATCACTTGAGAGCTTTTCAAATCCCTTATCATCAGGAAATGCTTCTAATAAAAGTCCTACTGAAGTTGATGTCGCGTGCAGAGAAAAGGGATCTGTTAAAAATTCATATGATTGTGAGAGAGAAGTTAACGGTAGCCAGTGTTCTCCTCAACCGGTTCAGGTGTGCAGTTCTGTGGTGTCAAAAGACAGTGATACGTCATCGGTCGTCACTAGTGTAAGTGATTCATATGGAAGTGCTTCGGTTAGTGTAACTGGAACAACCTTATGTACTCATTCGGAAATCTTTTCATTCATACCGAATAAACTATCAGACAGTCTTATGTTGGTCTCAACACATAGTGAATGTAATGAATCTGAGGCGCAGTCTGTCCCATCAAACGTTGATGTGGACGGGCTATCTTGTGTGTGCTTTACAAGCGATAATGTTGAGAATATGTCTTCGCAGCCTAACACAACTGAACTTACGGAAGATGTTGACGTCACTTCAAATAATTCTGTTCCTTCGTCTAATTCTGATGGGATTCCAGAAAGCCCAGGTGCTTCCACAAACAATCGCAGTTCACCTTTGAAGGATTCGAGTTGCCAAGATGATCTTGATGAAGAGTCGACATATTCTATTGTGGGCAATTCTGATGGGATATCAGAAAGTGGACCCCAGTTATCATCTGTTAGTACCGTTGTCTCAATAAACCGGAAGAAGGAAAAGTCAATAAAGAAGGTGTGCATTTATTTACCTAGTAATATTGTTGCTAACTCTCCTACTGAGAATATTGTCTGTCAATGTAGTGGTGCGGAAGCGCATTCACACTCTGATCAGGTGAACAGTTGTACAATGACTCTTGATAGACGGCGAGTTAGGAAATTGAAACGGAAGCTGAGGAAATTGAACCATTTACCTGCAGCTGGAACGAATACTTCTGAAATCTCAGAAACGAATTCCACCTCACAAATTGAAAGTCCCTTGTGCTCGTTTGCGTCAACTAGCGACAGTCTCTCATTGACGGAATTTCCAAATAGTTCACATAATTTGAGTAATATCCATGTGGAACAACCGTTAAGTGATTTTGTATCTCTTTCTTGTTGGCTGCAAGAGAAATCTCTGAATTCTAAAGCTCCCGGACCAGTAACGGCTTCTGTATTAGGACTGTCTGCGTCCCCACTTTCAATTATATCAATTGACCTGACTTCTGATGAATAGAATCTCATCTTTTCTACAGATTAATGTTATTGTTTAATATCTGATTACTTATTTTTTTATCTGAAATAAAGATTACATTACATAAAGTTACATTTTATCACGTGCCTAAATATCGTGATTATTATTATTACTCCCTTAGGTTCCCCGTAGAACATAGGGCTTCAACAGCACATCTCCATGTTGTCCTGTTCGCTGCAATCAATTAAGCTGCGTGACATCCTACATGTCACTTTCGGATACACACCTAACTCGTCGTTCCCTGTTTGGGTTCCACTGGAGGGTGTACGTGACTTGTTGTGATATCACTCAAAGGTGTTCTCGGTGTATGTCCTGTCAATCCGCATTTTGTTTTCCAGTACACTTGTTGGGCTGTAGTCTCTTGGTTGATTTGTTGCCACCAGTTCCTTGTTGCTAACGCCTTGTAGCTATCTGTTATTCAGAATGGAGGGAAGGCAGCTGCAGTAACCTGTTTGAAACGCTTTTGCTGATGCATCAAATGTCTGACCCAGATTTATTCAAGAAAAGAAGATAAGGGTACTAAGGCCATGGTAGCAATAGAGGCTGGATAAAGGGTTTCTTGACGCAAAGTCCAAGACTCTCCTTATAAATTACTAAGTCTTCGGCTACATGAAGAAGATTTAGGCGAAATTTGTTCAAACATCTTGGTTGTAGTTTATAGTTGACTCTGATATATTGGTGAATGTCAACCACCATATCTGTTTGCATATGACATTTCGAATGAAGTATTTGCTGGTGTTGTGCGGCCGGAAGTAGCTTTATACTTGAGAATTAAGCTGTTGATTGTTCAGTGTCCTGCTTTTGACAACCACACCAGTTAGTGCTTCCATCTGTTCGTATCGCAAGCTGGACACCTTGGGAGGATAATTTACCTCCTGGTTTTGCTTCAATTTTGAATTCGACTGATTGGTGGCCGTTGTTGTAGATTTCTAGAGTTTTGATTAGGTCAGTATTTTCATCGGTGAGAATGAAGATATCACCCATGAAGCGCTTGTAAACTTCGAACCGTTCGATTGTCGGTAGGTGGATATTTGACTCAGGGTGCACCATAGTGTAATTGGGTGACAATGGACCAACTGGTGAACCCATTACAAATTCAACTTTCTGATGGTATATACGGCCATTGAGTCAACACTGAATATACAGTGTTCATCTCAAGATTTGTTCTTTGAAATGCTCATTCGGCGTACCAAAATTCAGATTATTTGAGTCGATAAATTCACATAGGTAGGATAAAGTTTCGGTTTGGTGGACGTTAGTGATGGATAGGGAATTTACGGCCAGCGAAGCCATAGTTAACCCAGATACATTCAATTCAGTTGACTTATTGATTCCGCAAATTCAAACATATCCTCCCTTCACATTCCCCCGCCCTGTTGATTGAGATTGGTGCTGGTCGTTGCTGTTGTTGTTGGTCAGATATCTTCATCACCTCCGTCTTTTCTGATTCACCTGAAGCCTGTCTTCACTGCTTCTAACCTCTTCTTCTTTTTCACCTGTGAATTTCATGGTTGAGTGTGCTTCATTGAACTGAGGTATTAATATTGTGTTCCTGTTCAAATCATTTTCATGAAGTAGGTAGTGTTAACAGAGGACGTATTTTAGTCTGCAGAAATTGGCAAATTACAAAAACTGAATTTATTGAAACAGCAATTATTGTAACTAGAATTTAACTGGTGGATGGTGACCAATACTGGAATCCAGGATGCGCATTTCGTCCTATTTGGGACTCGTCATCTTGATCTACCTGCATTTCCTAGTGAGTGATGACGTTCCCACAGAGGCTCGAACCCAGTGCCCATAGTTTCAAACGCCAAAGCGTTATCAACTAGACCATTTGGGCCACGAGAGCCACCTCTTGTGCAACGGGTCATATTGATTATTTAATTGAATTTTAGGTCACCGGGAGAGATGATTGATAAACTCGTAGAGAAATCTAAAGGCTGACTTCAACAAATTGAAGTATGGGCTGAAGATGTCACCTAGTAGGGTGATGAAAGCTTCACAAATTAACTATCCAGCTCAGAGAACACAACGAGATCAAAATCATCCACCTGAGCTACAAATCTTCTCCGTCATATCTAATTTTAGGTTTTCCCGCCGACTGATTGGACCGAAGTGCTCGGTCTCAGGTTGACTTATCAGCTTCTTGTGCAGATGCTTCGACTATGTCTGGGCATGTAATTAGAATTTAGTTGGTAGATGGTGGCCAGCAGTGGAATCTAGGATGCACTCACTGGGGAATGCAGGTTCATCCAGCCGCCGGACGAGTCCCAAATAGGACGAAACGCGCAAACTGGATTCCACTGTTGGTCACCACCCACCAATTGAATTCTAATTACATGCTCAGACATCGTCGAAGCATCTGCACAAGAAGCTGACAAGTCAACCTGAAACGGAGCACTCCGGTCCAATCAATCGACGGGAAAATCTTAAATTCAATTAAATAATTATTGTAACTGTTGCATTTTGTAATACACGCCTATATAGGACATATCACCTGCATGTAGTTTTCCTATTTATGATACGGTATATATGTAATAAGTCACTGTTTCAGAGTCTCTACTTTTTAGTTCTTTCAATTCCATTCCTTCCAATATGATAAAACTGCTACAGTGACATTTAGATAGACAAAGAATGAATAAATGACCAAGGTCATACTGGAAATAAACCAACCAGAATTGGCCTACATAAAAAAGCCCACCATTTTATTAATCATGGCTATAGACTAAGTGAGATATCCTTGGTGAATTTTTCAATCATACATTATTGTGCGAAATATACTGTGGCTGATAATACTGAGATAAACTTTTCGACTGATGTCATTGTGTGTTCTGTCTTAAGTAGAGTGGGCTGTGGGGACGGACGGATAGCCGTCACACAATGTCGTTGGTGGTATTTGTGATTTCCACGTCTGTGTCCAGCTTGGCGTCCCTATTTCAATCTCAATGTTACTGTGAAACATAACACACAGTTAATGTGTTCAGAATGCATAACTTTTAGTAGATTTCCAATTCACTTAGTAGACAGTCTTTTACAAATTCACGAAGCAGGTTTCCGAATAAGTTTTTTAAATATAATTTACCAAATGCTATCTGAAGGAAATCTGTCGAGATTATTTCACGGGCCAACATCGCTTAAAATAACGTTTCAAAGCTTAAGAGAAGGGGATAATTGTTTATTGTCTTAGTTTGAGGGATGTTTCAACAGTAAAGTTACGGCTTCAGCAGATTACTATTCATCGGCTGGGTTAGACTTGACAGTACCACAGTTTCTAACTCCTATGAAAATGTGATGATAACTAAGTTACTGTCCAAGGATTAGCTTCAAAATGAATCTATTTTAGGGTTTTAAGAGAAAGAGCCCTGTTCGACTAGAATCATGAAGATTGGTAGGAAAGCAATGACTGCTGATCAGTGAATTGTAAGATGGTGTCCGTATAACACGAACTGGCAGAATATACGAACTTTAGCTGACCTAATCGGGGTGTTTTCATCAGAATTATCACAAATAATATTATTCTCTATGAAGGAATGTCAAGTGTGGGTACTCTGTACCCTGCCTTATTTCTCTTGATTGTAAAATCGAGGACAGTGTTATTATTTTCGTCCAGACTTATCAAGTCGGATTGACTTACATCTCTTGTTAGAAATTTTAGCAATATTAAACAGATTAATCAGTCTACCACAAATTCATCTTTATTGCCTTGTGCCTATTTGTTGGGTAGTAGGTACTTTATAACAACCTCCTTTACCTAAATACCTACCCACTTGGGAAGCATCGTTTCAACTACAGGCGGACGGAACGGATGAGGATATCAAAGTGAGGAACGGGAAAGCAAGACAAGCTTTCATTACTCTCAAGTCTGTGTGGAGGTCAACAGCACTCAGCATGAAAAATAACATCCAGATTTTCAACTCCAATGTGAATTCAGTGCTCCTATACGGATCAGAGACTTGGCTCGTCATGAAGAACACCTCAAACAAACTACAGACCTTCATCAACAGCTGTCTTCGCTCAATACTCCGCTCAAGATCAGATGGCCGGAAAAGATTGGCAATAATGAGGGATCTGTGGGAGCTAACCAACTCAGCAGGAACCAATTGTGCAACAGATATGCAGGAAGAAATTCAGTTGGTGGATTGGCCATACTCTGAGAAAACAAGTCATCAAGCGACATCACACGACAAGCCATCGCTCGAGTAGAACCCTACCGACTGAGAAGCGTCGAGTTGGTTGTCATTGCGAGGGTGACATGGGGAGGTCATGTGAAGAGGAGATGAAAGGATTTGGGCAGACGTGGAGCTTGGTGAAAAAGTTAGCAGAGAATCGAACGGGATGGAGACATTTGGCTGAAGCCCTATGGTCCTCTAGGAATTAAAGGAAACAATAATAATAATAATAAGGTTCTTTATATTGCCTCGCTGACAGAGTTTATTTTTGCTTATCATTTCCGCAAAGCCATCTGATCTTCAATATTATGTGAGAAGTCAGATTTTGATGTAAGTTTGCGGCAATAGGCTGTTGGAAATGATTTACATAATACGCCAAGTGTCTGGGGCATATCGATACACTGACCTGACATTAATGTCGAAATTTCGGATCATGTTCCCTATGCTAATTGTTGTAGATCTCTTCAACCCTCCTGATTTCACAATCCTGGCAGGCCCTGCCATCTTTATCCGTCTTGTTTTCAGTTAAAACGATGATGCATAGATAGGGAAGTGGAACAGAAGACTTCCAATAGATTCTTACAACTCATGCTGAATAGTGCTCGTTACTGTTTGTTAGATGTCTTCATTACCTCTATCTTGTCTGTGCTCACGTGATATTCTGTCTTTGATGCCTATTCTGCCAATTTGTCGGCTTTTGCCTGTTGATCTTCTAGATTGCACGAAACAAAACATGCACCATCTATGAAGTGCAGATTTCTGCTAGGATGTTTTTATCAGCTCATCGTGTGGTGGTTTTCTGTCTTCCCCCAGTCTTCTGCACTGCCCAATCCATTAAAACCAGCTACATCATTCATTAGTTGATAGTGGGAAGCCTTATCTTGCTCTTATCTTCACAGCAGAGGCTTCCTTGAGCATATCTCATCACTTACTCATATAACTGCTGATTTACATTTATAAAAATGCGTGGATGACAATAGAGAATGTAATTGTTTGACGACTTTCAATATCAATCGATACATTTTTGATTGAACTAGTGTAATGTGTCTAGTCCTATCTTCGGTGCATACTGAATTCTATCAGTCATGTTTGCAATGTGGCCACCATGCTAGGTGGCTCGCCATTACGCGAGCCTGAATAGCTCAGTGGTAACGTCTCTGACTGCAGCACTGGGTGATGCGGGTTCGAATCTCAGAAGGGACATCAGTTCCTTCAAGGTTGCAGATACGCCTTGCTGATGAGTGCCAACTAGCACGAAACCTAAGTCCAAGGCTTCCTGCCGATTGCCTCCAACCATCTAGTATCGATCGATACATTTATGAAAATCTTACTGACTCTAAATCCTAGAAATGCTTGAAAAACCCACCAGGCTTTCTTCTGTGACACATCCTTACAAACCAATAGTCGAACATAACCGAGGTTTATATATAAAAGGAACATCACTTGTTTTTAAAATCTTTGTCCAATCATGAGTCATTCAACAAGTATAATAAACAAAATTTTATGAGCTGTGATCAAAATTTGAACTCGGACTTACAAATATTGGTCTACCTTTGTTAAAAACTTTAAACAGAGTGTGTATGTGTGTGTGTGGGTAAACAGTTGTAAAACATTTCTTAACGTCTCCATAAGAAGATATGGACAGTCGAGAATTTTGACCAAGTATTAATAATTAGTGATACATATCCATTTTTTATTTATTAATAAGGATTTCCTGTGCATCAGCTAACATCACGCCTTCATGTCTGTTCAAACTGTTAGTATCTAGAATTTTATGAATAGACGTATTTTCAAAATTATGGTGTTTAGGATTACAGTTTAGTAGAAGCACCCTGTCGAACTTATTGCTTTGCCTTCTTTCTGATTTTACAAATATAATTTTTTACAGATGTCTACTTCTCACTCGGCGCCCAAATATTTTAGAACTATTCTGTCAAATCTTGACGATTGGTAATTTGAACAGTTGATAAATTAGTTCACAATCGATGTCTTTTTCAAAGTTGATAATAATAATAATTTGCTTTATTTCAAAGCAGTACTTGTGATACAGAATGGAATTCTCAGCATTTTTACTACAGTATTGCATCCAGTTAGTACATTATCAATAAATAGAATTCTACATAGATTAAGGAAATCTCAGTTCATTATGACAACAACATATTGGCATGTCGGCAGCAGAGCCAAAGTTGAACAGTGTTTGAAGGTGTTAGAAAAGTAGGTGCTGTCATATTTACTGGCGTAAGCGAGAGAAAGAAACAAAGCAGCACAAAACGGAAAAAGAGAGAGAGAGAATAGGAAAAGAAAGAAAGAAAACGTTGTACCTATAAATGATATGAGTTGGAAAGACGAGATCCAGTTGTACTACTGACTATTTAATGAATTATAGGTGTCACGCCTAATGCTTTCTTTATCACACAGAACACGAGCTAAGTAGGGTATGGTTGAGCTTTTGTACTTGCTGGTGCGAACATATAGTTTTCTATATAGGCTTCTGGTTCTACCTGATGAGATGCAAGGGGAGAGTTGTGAGTGAAGAGGGTGGTGTGACTTACATAAAATGGATGTGGCCCATTTTTCACATGAGTTCATGTGCCTGTCGACCAGAATATTAACAAGCTGGTTGAGTGGCACGTTGCTTACCCTGCTGACAACCTTTAACATCCTGCGTAATATGTTATAGTTTTTCTTCAGTAGCCCGGGAAGAACTAAGGGGGAACAATGGAGAATAATAGGCAGAATGCGAGAGTTAACGAATTGTAGGAGTAAGGGTTGGGTTATACTAGATTGTCTTAACTTCTTGATGTAGGAGGTAAGACGGAATATTTTCTTAGAAATCGCCAAGATATGAGACGACCAGGAGAGATCAGCAGATAGAATGACGCCTAGGTATTTGATTTCCGACTTGGTTTCTATTTCAGTGCCATCTATGTTGCACACCTCGTGAGAGCTAACCAGTATGTTTAGGTCAGATTTAGGCCTACAGGTGAAATTGACTGTTTGGCATTTGGAGGGGTTTAAGGTAAGACCGTTTTCCTTGGACCACTGGCTGATTTCTGACAGAAAGCCATTAAGTTTAGAGCAGTCACTTTGGCATTTGACAGGCAAAGATACAGTCAGGTCGTCAGCATATTTGACGAAATTAATGTCATTTGAGGATGGTAAGTCATGTAGAATGAAAGAAAAGAGAAGTGGGGAGAGTACAGCACCTTGAGGGACACCGGCTTCAGTGAGTACAGCAGAGGAGGATTTACCTTTGTATACGGTGTACTGCATTCTGTTAGAGAAGTAGGAATGCAACCAGTTAGTGACCCAGGACTCAATTTTTGTCATAGAGAGCTTATTTAGCAAGTGACATCTAGGTACAGAGTCGAAAGCCGAGGTGAAGTCGAGAAACGTGCAGCGGACGTATTTGGCACCTTTATCTAATGATGAGACGATGCTGTTGTGTAAGACGGCTGCAGCGTCTAAAGTGCTCCTACCCTGTCTATAGGCAAATTGTTTGGGATCTTCAAAGTTTTTAAGGGAGGGTTCAAGTTTAAGAAGTGCTAGTTTTTCCATAAGCTTTAGAAACGGGGAAGTGATGGCAATGGGTCTGAACTTTACGTTCTTGCTGTTTCTAGGTTTAGGGACAGGGGCAATTTTAATATCTTTCCATGCATCAGATATGACATTTTTGGAGGAAGAAGCATTTAGGATGTTAGTTAGTAGAGAACATAAAGCATCTGCACATTGTTTTAGAACATATGCAGGTATACCATCAGGACCAAGGCTACGTGAGGGCTTGAGCGTTTTAAGACATTTTAGAACATCGAGAGCATTAAAGTCATGAAAGTTTTCAGCTACATGATAGGTAACATTAGAGGTAGATATAGTAGAAGGACAGCGTATAAAAGACTGATTAAGAGCATTAACATCATAAGAGGGAAAAGCATTACGACGCTTACTGTTGCCAGTAATTTCATTAAAAAGTTTCCACATGCTGATAGGAGATTTGCATGATAAAACTGTATCGTTATAGATAGCATTAAGATTTTGGATTTCAGATTTGATTTAAGCATTAATCTTTTTGAGTCCTAACTTGTCTTTGGATGTGTATAATGTTTCTTTTTGCCTGCGATGTTGTTTGGGACAAAGAGACGAGAAGCGGTCGAGGCGTTTGAATAGTGTTTGTTTGGGACAGCATATATCAAGGTAGAACTTAAGATAATCCGTTATATTGGCAATTGTGTCATCTAATGTACTTTCATAGAATAAGTCCCAGTTTGTATTTTTTTTAACATGCACCTTAGATTGAGTAAGTTGTCGGATGAGGTTGAGGTGAAGTGTTGAATAATGGCATTGTATGCTCTATAAAAAGCTGATGCATAATGCTGGAAATTGGTTAGCAAATCATTTGTTTTTCCTAAATCCAGCCTGTTTGGGTCAAAGATTTGCACTCACAACACCTTTTAGTTACTCCAAAATGATATGGATTAATATTCTATTCAGGAGTAGACAGCAGCACTATTCCTTCCCAGTTGTTGCATCGGTGTAGGTCACTATGCTTTGGCATTTTTTCACATGGTAGCATTTTTTCTAAACCTTCTGCAGTAGTGGAGTAAGCGTGTCCAAGAAACAGCAATCAGACGGCTCTTCTTTCATTTATTAACTTATTGTTGTCACCATTCTTAAGAATTTATAATTTTTTATCATTATTGTCTCCTTCAGTTCCTAAAGGAACATAGGGTTACAGCTGCACGTCTCCATTGATTTCGGTTCTCTGCTAACTTTTTCACCAAGCTCCACGTCTGCCCAAATCCTTTCATCTCCTCTTCACATGACCTCCCCATGTCACCCTCGCAATGACAACCAACTCGACGCTTCTCAGTCGGTAGGGTTCTACTCGAGCGATGGCTTGTCGTGTGATGTCGCTTGATGACTTGTTTTCTCAGAGTATGGCCAATCCACCAACTGAATTTCTTCCTGCATATCTGTTGCACAATTGGTTCCTGCTGAGTTGGTTAGCTCCCACAGATCCCTCATTATTGCCAATCTTTTCCGGCCATCTGATCTTGAGCGGAGTATTGAGCGAAGACAGCTGTTGATGAAGGTCTGTAGTTTGTTTGAGGTGTTCTTCATGACGAGCCAAGTCTCTGATCCGTATAGGAGCACTGAATTCACATTGGAGTTGAAAATCTGGATGTTATTTTTCATGCTGAGTGCTGTTGACCTCCACACAGACTTGAGAGTAATGAAAGCTTGTCTTGCTTTCCCGTTCCTCACTTTGATATCCTCATCCGTTCCGTCCGCCTGTAGTTGAAACGATGCTTCCCAAGTGGGTAGGTATTTAGGTAAAGGAGGTTGCTTCTTTCATACTCCTCCCATTTATCCTGATTGTTGCCTGTTGTTGTTGCGGTTGCTGTTGACCAGGAATCTTCATCACCTCTGTTTTCTCTGTGTTCACCTGAAATCCTATCGTTAATGCTTGTTCTGCCGACTTGTTGCTTTTCACTTGCATATCTTCCAGTTTTTGGTTAATCATGCATATATGATTGGCGAAATCCAGATACTCCGCTTATAATATAGAGTAGCTTGAAAGAGCTATGAAGCGTTTGGTTGACTAATATTACTGCACCATCCTATTATCACCGAGACGAAATTACTGTCATACACTACACACGCCAAGCGTGTTATTTAAATAGGATGGAACAATCAAAAGATTAGATATTGTGTCCTCTGAATGTATATATTCTATATTGTAACATTAATGCCTAGGACAGCAGTGTGCCTGACTCACTCGTTTCAACGCAGAACTTTGTACAGAAATGCAGTACTTCGAGTTGCCATACCCCCTATGCCTCACAAAAGAGATTCAAGAAAACGGTAATATGCAGAAATGTGAGGGAGAATGAATACTGACATGGAAAAACATATGGGGGTTTAGCGGATATGAAAGATGACAAAGAGTGAATGCATCCGCTCCATGACAACGATTTCGAGTCATTTGATCAACAATCTCCAGCCATTGGTTCTTAGAATCTCGACGACATTATCTAGAAAGCCTACATCTCACCACGAGACTGGCTCAAACTAACTGTTAAAGATTTCATGCTTTGAATTGACCACCGCCAGCTCTTTTCCAAATAGACTCAAAGTTAGCTAACATTGTCCGTCGAGGAAGGCGATGGCTAGGATATCTGGGACGCCTAACCTCAATATTTTTCACCCTGTTATACTACCCAACACTAGAGATAGAACGCAGACACCTATTATCAAAGACAGCTAGCCAGGGGTTTCCTATATTCCCCTCTCCATGGCTGTGTCTCACATCCACAAATGAGGACGGAGCGAACTGGCGTGCAGCACGCGCGTCCTTCCACAATAGCCATCCGGCTATCACATCTATGCCAAAGATGATGCAGGTTGGCGAATGCCACACAAGCCTTATATATCCGTTCTGAGATTTCGTCCGCAATCAGCCCGTTGGGGCTGAGGAAAATTCTCGAATAAGTGCAGTAGTCAACATATGCTATCACTTCACTCTCCATTTTTAAGTTAGAAATTGATGTAGTCCAGTCCTGTAGCATCATCTTACATTTGACAGGAGTGGACCGCATACCAAACATTCGACGATTGCTGCTCAGTGTGGCCAGAAGACTCCGAGTTTTATCAGAGTCTCTAACTAAGAGAACTATATCATTCACATATTCTAAGTCAACGAGACTGTACCCTGGTAACAAGTCAATCCCTGAGTCACTGAATTCAGTTAGGGTTAATTTCACTAGTGCATCTATAAGGAAAATAAACAGAAATGGGAACAGTGGGTATCCTGATGGACATCTACTGGTTGTCATCACTTAAGATGATAACTCTCCGTTAGGTCTTACACGGTGGCGTGAGCTCGAGTAGGGAGAGTGCCTTGATAAATGCGATGAACTTTCTCGCTACTCCCTTCACAACCAAACGTTGCTATAGTACCTCTCAGCTGACGGAGTGGAATTCCACCTTCAGGTCAAGATATATGGCAGTTGTTGGGCGCCGGTAAATATAGCTATGTTCCAGAATCTGTGAAAGAGCGAAGATATGATCAATACACCCTGTTCCTGGTCTGAAGTCTGTCTGGTTTTTATCCCGTTTGCTTCTCCCGAGCAACACTTAATCTACGTATGATTATTGAGTCTACAACTACGCGACAGCAGAAAGTGATGACTTCCTGATGTTATGAGTAAAAGTGACCTGTCACAGAACGAATAACCTACAGAAACAGTTGTACTGTTCCTGACCGAAATAATTCAAATGAACTGTAGATTAGGATTCAGTGAAAAACAACTTAGTCACAATTCATTTATTTATTTTTTTGACAGTAAAAGAAATATACAAATCAAGTCAGTAATTCATTGGTATTTTATTAAAAATGTTTATATAACAAAAATCAAATACTATCTATCCATCACAACAGACTTCAGAGGTCCTTTCCAAGGTTCTTGAAATTCAACTGCACAGTTTAGATCACGAAGAGCTGCTTTAGCTTGATCACAACAAGAAGGGTTTTTTAGGGCTACATTCAATAATTTTTCTAGATCAGTATCACCTGTACCATATTCCAATGTTAAAAAGGAAGTTCGTAGTTCTGGTGATCTTGAGACAATATTAGGTATAGCTCTGCATACAATTCGAACAGTTGTAGTGTTTGACATATACAAATCAAGAGTCTACAAAACAAAGTAAATGAAGTAGATTTGACTATTATTATGACACAATAAAAAACAGCAGCAGTGGTAATAATAGTAGTGGTTTTATCACAATTCAGATACAGACTATACAGGAGATTTCAAAACCATGAATGCTGAACAAAGAATACCCTTTTCGATAACCTCTTCATCATCAGGCTCTACAGTTATAAATACACATTACAGTGAATGAATGAATTAGTGTTATGTACAACATTAATGTTGTTTAAATATCATCGAATCAATAATATTGATAGATTATAGCTCAGTAGCACCAACATAACAATACACACTGAATGTCAGAAAAATTAGGAAAGACAGTATTACAAATTCATGAATTTCTAGTCTCTACTGAAGGCCAGTCAGGGCAGTAGTAGTGGCTGGACTTGCTTCTTTTGCACACAGAGCACTGGTTGTTTGAGGTGAATTGCAATAGCCTCTGCTGTTTGGAGCATGCAGTGCTTCGATGTTTTTGGCAATTTATTAGGCACCCGGTAGATTATAGAGAAGGATTCTTCAACGCTGGCTGGCTTTGTGGCCGGTTTGCACTTGATGGTTCAATATCGAACTGTTCATGGTTTTCACTACACCTTTGCATACGTTTCGGGTGGAATATAGGGCTTTGAGCTTCCACTTCGAAGTTTCAGTGGCAGTAGTGTTTTTTTTTACGGAGAGTGGGGTTGCCAATCTCACATCCAACATTCCCTCTTTACCAGCTTCACGAACGGCTAGGCAAGGTTGGGAATCGAACCCCAGACCATTTGCACGGTTGATGAGCATTCCTACCGCCTAAACACCGACGCACAATGTAATTTAGTCTACAGAAAACCTATAACCAGCCGTGTGATGAATAACAAGTGCGAAAGGTAAGAATTCTGTGTATTTTTAAACTGTACATAACTCTTTAACTTAGAATTAGTAATGCCTTCAAGAGACCAGCTTGCACAGATGTGCAGCAGTTCGAGCTGCCACATTCCATGTAACACACAAAAAAGACAAAGGATAGAAGCAGAAAGAGAGAGAAAAGATTCAAAAGAATGACAATAAGCAGGAATGTGAAGGAGTCTGAATAGTAACATGCAACCACAATAGGGTTTAATCGATATGACAGATCACAAGGAATGAAAGTATCTTCGCTATTGAGGACATTTTTGAGCACTATCACCAACCGTCTCCACCAATTTTTTCTTTGAATCCCGAGGACCTCATCCAACGAGTCTACACTCAAACTAACTGTCAAAGATTTCATGGGCTGATTCCAAGTTGTTGTTTGACCACCAAGAGCTACTTTCCAATTTGATCTTATTCCAGTTAACATTCTCCGTGGAGGAAGGTGTAGGTTAGGCGTGCGTTGCACGTCCTGGCCATCCCAATCGATGTAGCTTTACAACGCCTTCGATTGACTTTCACCCCTTACCCAACACTCAACCCCTAACCTCAATCCTACTCAACCAATGGTAGTACCATCTAATACGGCAGACAGCAGTTGGGAGAGACAGGAGCGTAATACCGCGCCAGTTCTTGTATTGACTTAAGTCTCCAATCCACAGGTACCCTGCCCTCTTTCCACACCTTCTCCAGTAGTGGTGTCATCAAGTCCTCTGATGTCTCTGGGTCCATTATCAATGCTTCTGTGGGGATTCCGTCTGGTCCTGCTGCTTTTCCAGCTTTTAGCATGTTAATGGCCTTCAGGATTTCTGTTTTCGTCGGAGGGTTGATGTCCACTGGTAGTTCTGCTTCCGTTGTTGGTATTATTGTGCGCGTTGTAAGTAGCGGTCGATTTAGAAGTCTTTTGAAGTGTTCAGCCCAGTGTTTCCTTTGCTCCACTTCTTTGGTGATTGAATTTCCATTGTCACCCTACACTGGCTTAATTTGTGTTGGTCTCTTCCCCGATAGAAACCTACTTGCGTGGTAGAGTGTTGCGAGGTCTCCTTTGCCTGCACTGCAGCTTGTTCTGCTTCACTTGCCATAGCTTCATAATATTTTCTTTTGTCTTCCCTGGGACTCTTCTTTACTCTTTTGTTCAGTGTATTGTAGCTTGCAGTCAACTCCTGTTTTTGTTGCTCGTCAATGCACTGGATAATCTTTTGTTTCACCATCCTTCTCTCTTCTGTTAGTCTCCATGTGTCCGTAGTGAGCCACTATTTGTCCTGTCTCTTCCTTCTGCCCAGAACTTCCATGCAGGTTTGATTCCATACCGCTTTCAGGCTCTTACAGTGCTTTTCAACACTGGTCTCTTCGCCAGTGTTGATATGTGTCTCCACCTTTTTCCTAACGATTGCAGTGAAGATATCCTTTGTATCCTGGTCCTTTAGTTTTTGAATATTGAACTTGGCTTGTGGTCTATCTGCAGTTCCTGTTTCTTTGAAAGCTTTCAATTTGATTTGGATTGTCCCTTGTACGAGATAGTGGTCTAAGCCAACGTCTTCTCCTCTTCTTACTTTCGTGTCCAGTAAGCTGCGTCTCCACTTCCTTGAGCAGTATATTGAGATGAAGTCGATTTGGTTTTTGGTTCGCCCTATCTGGTGACACCCATGTAGCCTTGTGGATATCCCTGTGTTTGTATACACTACCGCCAATCACTAGTTCATTGAAGGCGCAGAAATCGGCGAAGAGTTCTCCATTTCCATTCATCTATCCAAGTGCCTCTCTAGCCATAATTTCTCTTATATATGATAATATATGTTATACGTAGAAATCGCCTTTTTAATGGGATTGGTCATTTGTCCGTTAATATTCTGGTGCTTGAAATTTAACCTCTCCATATTATGAAGGCAAGCACACATAAAGTAATAAACACATTAAACATATACATCTCTTCAAACTATTTTGTTATTATTCAAATACTAAAACTAACAATAACAATAACAGCAACAAGAAATGCCAAAAACATTTACCCAAATATTTATAGTCACATATATACCTTAAAATTCTAATAAACGAAGAAATATACCTTAATAAGATATGCAGATACACCAGCTTCAACAAGCAATTTGCCAAGATCAGGTTGTCGTAGAGTGATGGCGGCAACTACACCAGCTGCATACCTTACAACAATAGGATTTTTGATATGGCCTTCATATACATCGATAATAAGTTGTGGACCAGTCACATCATGAAGTGACCAATTAGCAATAGATCGTTTACATGCATCTGAACCACATAATGACTCCAGGAGCATTAATCCAGAACGAATGATAGACTGAAAATATATACATACATGAAAAAGTTAAACAAATAACATGAAAGTAGATGTTTGAAACAATGTTGAAATCATACTTCATATACAGAGCATATACACAATAGTAACTTGATTCATTCAGAGGGAGTATTTTCTAACATGGAACCATATTAACAAATGGATGGTTAGAAAACAAAATTCTCAGTCAACTTTAGTTTTTAATATAAAACATTCAAATGTTGGCTTGTAGGGATATGATTGATTGGTTACAGAATTTCATCAAGAGCTGACATTGGTTAGAGAACCATTGGAAAACCGACAGGGAGTACTGGACAGCTGTTTCGTCAGCCTAGTTTGGGACTCTTTATCAGTACGCACCCACCGAGGTTCATGTAATGAGTATGACTGAAAACCAAAATCAAAACAAGTGACTGAGTGAAGAAACTTTCCAATAAATTCAGTATCAAGCTGTACAATCATATACATATGTAGCCACAGAACGCTCCCCACACCGATACGAGAACATATTCCAGCATGATTTACCAGGGAGAAGGGAAGGAGATGCGAAGCTCTATTCTAGAACACTTGATCGATTTCTGTCACTATACCAACCCTGACCATGATTTTTCTTAGATCATCTATCGAATTCACGCTAAATTGCCACGTTTTCTTCGTTGCAAACTTTTAAGGAGAGCAGAGGCGCTGGCTATTTACGAATTTAAGCCAAACCTTAGTGGGAAAAAGAGATATGTACAATCCCGGTTTCTGCCTTGGCTGTAGACAGATAGACACATTTATGTATTTATTTATTTATTTTCATTATTATTAATTTTTATTTCTTTTGTTTATTCAGTCAATCTATGCTACCTTTGCCTCATTACTACGATTATTATTCTCACTTTGATTTGTTTACACTTGGCCCACTTGTCATTCTAAATCAAAAAAATGTTTGCAACGCTGAATTCTATCCTATCAACTTTCATATGATGTTATGTAAACTCTTACATTTGCCGTTTTTTATCCCTTTGCGTTCCGAGTGAAACATAGGGGGGGGCTTCAAGCTTTAGCTTTGAAGTTTCAGTAGCAGTGGTGTTTTTACGGGGTGAGGTTGCTAACCTCACACACCCAACCTTCCCTTCTTGTCGGGGATCTGACCGGCTAAGAGAGGTAAAGGAGTGCGCCGGTCGGGACTCGAACCCCGGACCACGAGCATGTCAGCCAGTGCTCTACCAACCCTATAATTATGCACCCCCTTCCAACATCTACACATCCTATGAACCATTCTATACATGTGATTATTTGTTTTACCATGTGATATTTAACTGTAATCATAATTACAAACATTTTAATTGTATTTCAGACTATTATTGGTTTAGGTATTCACACCTTTGTTTAAATTATCTCACAGAATATAATTTATTAAAAAGTCATACACATATACGATTGTACAGCTTGATAATAGATTCGTTGAAAACAGTCTTTTAGCTGAATATTGTGTTTCTAATGTCACAATAGGAATTATTAAATTATTTCATTCATTGATCAGTCAGGCTACCGGATTCAAAACAAACTTAAGCAAGTTATACTACGTAGGCGTAAACTTTCATGCTAATGAACCTTACAGTTCTAGGTAGTGAAATACTCCACAGTCAGTGACTAAATGGCTGTCTGTCTACCGTCCACTTCGAGTGTCACTCAAACTTGAAAACTTACAGATGAAAATCAACAAATTAGCTGAAGAAGCAGCGATGCCATGGCCTTCTGGTGAACACAGAGAAGACGAAGTTGATAAAGAAAGCCAACCAACAGCGACAACAAACAGCATCGATCACTATCAATGGGAGAAATTTGAAATCGGGTACTTACCTCAATTATCTAGGAAGCATCGTTTCAACTACAGGTGGAATGAATGAGGAAATCAAAGCTGGGATCGCAAAGGCGAGATACGCCTTCATCAACCTGAAACCAGTTTGGAAATCTCCTGCACTCAACATAAAGAACAAGACTTGGATTATCAACACACACACACACATATGTGAAGTCAGTTCTTTTATATGGATCAGAAACTTGCACTGTGTCAGTAGAAGCATTTCTAACAGGTTGCAGACTGTTATCAACAGCTGCTCTTGCTGACTGCGTAATGAGGATCAAATGGCCAAAAAGAATTAATAGCAACGAAGTCTATTATTATTTTATGTATTTACACGTTTGTTTCAACTTGCTCAAAGGAAAAAGTTTCTGAATATAAAAAACCATATATATACAATTGTACGGCTTGATAATAAATTCCTTGAAACGAGTCTCTTCAGTGAATCGCTTCTTTCGAGTTTCCATATGTCCCAAACGGGGATTTTCCAGGAATTAAGAAGCAAAAGGTAGAGACAGATACTTATTGGTTGTATACTTATGCCTAAGACAGCTTCTTTTATATTCGCTTTCGTTTGCTTTCTTTTCATTCCTCCACATTCCACATAGAACACAGGACTCTGAGCTTTGAGTTTCCAGTTAACACGCCCACGTCCAATCATGTGTGCTTATCAGCACTCACCAGTCAGCGAGGCGTATCTGAAGCCTCGAAGGAACTCATGTCCCTTCTGAGATTCGAACCTGTGTCATCCAGTGCTGCAGTCTCAGAGACGTTAATACTGAGCTAAGCCACATTGCATACTCTCTGCACCAACCCAAGGAGTGAAGGCTTGACACTGATTATTACCTAGCGGCCAACCATGGTATTCATTACAATCCTGCAGGAGATTAATCGCGAGATCAAACTGCTCAGTGGTAACGTCTCACAGGCTACAGCACTGAGTGACACGGGTTCGGATCTCCAAAGGCACGAGTTCCTTCCAGATTGTAGATACGCCTTGGTGACTGCCAACCAGAACGAAACTGAAGTTCAGGGCTTCCTGCTGATTGCTCCTAATCACTTAACAATTAGAGTATCATATTATAACAGCTGATATAACTTTTGTCGTGTTGACGTTTGTGGACGTGTGAAATTAGAGTGACCAGTTTGTATTACATTCAGTTTAGTACAATACAGGCACTAAGAAGATGCGCCACACAATCATAGTAAGATAACAATATGTAAACCGAAGAGGGCGAGAATGAACAGAAGACTTCATCAAGAAAGGAAGGAACCATATTTAACAAGATAAAAAAAACACTCAGCGAATTACTGTCGGAAAGGGAAGAAAGAAGCAAATTGTAGCGTGTTCACCAGTGATTACGATTCTTGGCAATATCCGAAAACGTTTCGAGCCACCGATTCGAAGTGTCTCTCGGACCCCAACCGATGCTAACCTACCACAAATATCCTTGATTCCACAACGCCGCATCGTAGGCTGATCACCTCTCTGCTTTTTCCATCCAGTCAGTCCCACGGCTAGCGAACAGAGACCAGCATGGAAACCTCTGGAATGAAATTCTTAGCATATGTCCAAGCCACCGAAGCCAGTGTTTCTAGATGACGACACTTAACAAATGGTGATCTCCACTGTGTCCAAACACACGCCGTCAAACCTCAGAATTCGTCACACGATGATGCCGCCGAACACAAGCAATTCTACGAGGGAGACAATGATAGAATACGTAGAGTCACCGCACATCTTCAACTCGGAGGCCAGGTTTCATAGGCTTAGAGAGCAAGACAGAGCGCACTGAGGCATTGTGTACCCGACCACCCTCGACAGCTATAATAACGTCGCGACGGCCCCAGAGGTGGATCAAATTGGCACATGCCACCCTAGTTTTCATGATACGGTTAGAAATCTCGTCCGTCACACCGCGACCACTCACACAGTTATCTAGAAACACTAACTTATCGACAACTTCAAGTGGTTTACCTGCAGGATTGAGTGAAGGTACAAGCTCCTGCCAATGTTGTTACAGTACTTTGCATTTAGACATAGCAAAGCACATTCCATACTTACAGATACTGATCGACAACTGATTAGGTGTTTCATATTCCTTACAATTCAAATGACTACAAGGAATGCTAACTGCCATTCGTATTATCAAAGGATATACTTCCTCATGTGAATTACTATTCGAAAAGTCAGAAAATTCAAGAGAAAATGGTCACTAGCCGGAAATGTCACTTATTTAATCATCGTTGAGCTATTTTCGCAACACTGTAATTACTGTAAAGTGTGATAACGCTGGTGGTGTCAGTAAGCTATATATATATATATATATATATATATATATATATATATAACATTTATAGCTTATAATTTCGTACATTCAAGTATACCTGATCATTGAAATTACTCGAAACACACGAACTTCAGTGATAACTACCCTCGTAATTTGATGAGTATACAACTAGATCAATACTACAGGACAGCTCTGTTAAAACTTGCTTCTTGTTTCTATAAGACATAAAATTCATTATCTGTACTAAGTTTCATATTGGTAATTTATATATTCACTCACCTAATCCAAATGGATGACAAAACTATTCCACACTGCTCATAATATTACCGTGGTAATGTTGAATTTTCCCAGCTGGATGGTTTAACTGCAAAGCTTTCGTTGTCCCTTTCGATAACATCTCCAGTGCTAACTGCATGTGCTAATCTTAGCCATCTTTGGTGCTGTTAAGTTGATCACCAAAAGAGTCAGGTGTGCAAAAAGTTTCACTGTGTATTATTGTTATGGTGTGACCAAGTGTAAATATGGCTAACAAGATATAATGGACGATAACCCTGACCCGAAGAGGAAAATCAGAAGACCCTCACGTTCACGAATGGATACGTGCACTTCCAAACAAGGAAAATTAATTGTCACACAAGAGTGTGAGTGGAAAAGTACGAAAGAGTGAATTAACTCTTCAATACAAAAGTATATAGAAAATAACTAACACACATGAACGAATAAGACAGAGAAAATAGATTTAGGCAGATTTTAATTGGCTGTTGACTATTTATTTATTTTTATTTATTCCTTCACGTCCCCAGTGGAACATAGGGCTTCAAGCTAGAGGCTTGAAGTTTCTGTAGCAGTGTTTATTTTTACAGGATGGGGTTGCTAGCCTCATGCCCAACCTTTCGTCTGTACCAGCTTTTATTTCCGGTTTAGTGAGGTAAAGGAGTGCGTCGGCCGGGGATCGAACCCCGGACCATGTGCATGGTCGGCGAGAGTCCTAACCGCTATGCCACCGACGCACGGCTGTTGACTAGCTGGCTTCTTATTTAGTCTAAAATATAAGTTAAAGCGACAATCTTTTTATTTTGACACGGAAATTTACAGTCAGTTTAATTTAAGGCTTACCTTACCATAATATAACGGCTTGTTAATTTTTTTGGTGTGAGTGTAGTGTGACAGTCACACGCTATTTGGATGCAATGGTGGTATTTAAAATACATTGAGATGTATGAGAATGTCTAGTAAGTGAATATAAATCAACAATAATTTGGATACATTTATTTTACTTCTAAAATAGGATGTATGCATTTTTGCTTACTAGGCGAATATAATTCAACTACAATATCTAAACATTTAATGTGCCTTTAATTAGGACATATAGATATATGTATGTATTAACTGATCCACTTTTTAAGTTGTCAGTTTAATGACCTGTGGGAATTGTGCATACTACGTTAGCATAAATCAAGTAAATTACCTAGGTCACAACAGTGGTATATCAACAATGAAATACATACTATTGTTCATTTACTTGAAATCATTGTCTTGTGCACGTTAGGAATCGTTAAAACCATTGAATGATGTTGCGAAGTACTCCTACTACTACCTCTACTTCACGAAATGTGTCATCTATATTGTGTGATGGAACAGCTATATTCAAAAGGATAATGCTCTGCTGTGTATTTTATGCATGGATACAATTCAAGGAAGTTTTAGACGCATTTATGAAGGTACTAACTAAGTTACAGGATTTTCATCATGAGCTGACATTAGTTAGAGAACCATTGGAAAACCAGGGAGTACTGGACAGCGGTTTCGTCCTAGTTTGGGACTCTTTTCTGTCCAGTACTCCCAGGTTTTCCAATGGTTCTCTAACTAATGTCAGCTCATGATGAAAATCCTGTAACCAATCAAATCCCTACAAACCAACACTTGAATACTAACTCAGTTGTTCATTATTTATTTGAAAGGAATCCAACATATCGTATCGAGTTGATTCAAGTAGAAAAGATCCATCCGGTCCAATGGAATACGAGTATGTGAGGTATAAATGCAAATAAACGTGCTCCCCGAGGTGCTGGCTTTAGGAACAGAGAGTGAGTTGACTGTCTGTGTAAATTTTTAAAATTTTAAGGTTCAAAAGTACTTCATGTCAGTTAACAGTTATAGTACGGCGTAAATCCAACGAATACAAGATATTTTAAAACAAGCAATAACGGTTAATAAAGCAGGATTTAATGAATTCATCAAATTTCGGTGGAACTCGTCAGTGTGTAGTGTATGTCTGATTTTCAAGTGATCTCACTTTCTGATTATGTAAAAGCGCATAGTTAGTCCATAGATCCTCAATCATTCGCCATTTTTCACTATATTGACAAATAATTTTTCCTTTATGTTTCAATTTTCAGGGGACTAGACATTCCTCATGTGGAATTTGTTATAAACTACAATGTACCATTATCTGAGAAAACGTATAGACATCGTGTTGGTAGAACTGCACGTGCTGGTCAAAGAGGAATAGCTCTAACCATAGTAACACGTGATGTAGCACCTGTGTTTCTAGAATTAGAAGCATCTCTACTACCATATCTACCAAAATCTAAGGCGGAAGTCAGTAACTCTTCTCCTGGAATACCTCGTTGGCCAATTCCAGTTCCTGACTTGAACGGTCGAGATAGTATACTTGTCCGTCGGCGGTTAGCTGATCAAGCTTGGTCTCGAGCTTCAAAGGTAAATTTTCCTTCTTTACGGCGTTTTTTGCTGTAAGTTAATTTTGAATTTATTGGTATAGGGCAACAGTAAAGAATAGGCACCAACTACAGACGACCTTAAAACAACCAATCAGATTCTTTCAGTCAAAAAGTGGCATAAAATTAAGTGTATTTGTAATATATATAATAAAAATGAATTATACAGGATTAGTGTCCCTAATATGCTGCAAAACTGGTCCCAGTTTCTCATAGGAGTAGTTGTAGACATATTAAACCAATTTTGGTACAAAAACTCATCTAAACGGCTATATACCATATCATTTCGGGAACCGTTTACCGTTCTTATACGTTTTTTGAGGTGAGCCCAAAATCCTTCAGTGGAATTTGTATGTTTTCCTGTTACAGGATCCACCAATTCAGAAGAATGGTTGACTTTGTGGTGAATATAGCCTGGTGATGATAATTGAGAATAACCTCTCCATTCGTCTGTGTGAATGGTAGTAGTTCCTGGGAGGACTAGTCGTTGTATAGTTGGTATTAAGATATCAGCACTTCTGTTCGGGATGCGTTCTACTAACAACCCTTTACGAAGTTTTGTGTCGTAAAGCCCCAGCACCCAAACATGATTCGCTCTACTCCTTCCACGATTCATCATTTTTCGCTTTTTAAGTACAGTTTCGTCAATATGCACGACGATGCCAAATCCCCGAAGTACAGAGGTGATCCCATTTCGCTTATGAGACGCAATATCACGGCAGTAGTGATATCACTGCACTGTTGAGATCTTTGTATTCCCTGTTTCTGCAGCTGTAGCAGATACTGGTCGCTTTAGTAGCCAATTGTGGCATATACGCAATATTTTACTAGAGGACAGTTTCGATTTGGAGAAGAAAGTATCTAAAAAATCACCAACTTGCACAGACTTCCTCACATAACAGTGGTTGCATCTGAATGCGTAGCCGTCAATAGGCCGGCAATATTTTTGCAGCGTCATTATCTCTCCATATATTCAGGTTTTAGACCTCCCCCTATCAACCCACTTTCCACACGGAAGTCAACAACCAAATCTGAGTGAAACTTGCAACGAAGTTCATGAACAGCATCCGTTATGAATGATAAAAGATCTGATTAGTCGGTTAAAGGTCATTTGACTTTGGTGTCTATTCTTTATTCTTGCCTGTATAGTTGTGTCTCCTGAGCTACATGGTTTAATTTGTGAGTGTTTTGTTTGTCTTTCTAAACAACATCTTCAGCGCGTACTTCAATTTAAAGTGAGATTTTAGAATTCTCCATGAGTGTTTATCCACCCATCTCTTCTCGTATACATAAACGCGATTGGTTGTATCTGGAGACTTTCTCACTGTTTAGTCCACTTGTATTGGTATTGATTATTTTGTTGATCTGAAAGCTGAACTTTTCTCCATGTGACTTTCTTTTTTTATTGATTGATTGATTGATACATGCTATCATTGTTAATGTGTCTTTTGATTGAAGCTATATACTACTGCTCAATTGAGATGAGTAGTAGTTTGCTGAATGAGTTCGACTCTGCCCCAAACGAGCGAAACGGTTGTCCAGTGCTTAAATCACTTCGTTTATCTGGCTAGCAAGCACTACTGGATGATATGAGTAGTGTACAATCAGTGGGTGTAAAAGCTGTTCCATCCAGTTATGCCTACTCTCTTGATTACCATTCATGATATCATGCAGATCACATATTTTGTGTTATCTGAATAATTTCGGTTTCCAATGGAAACTAACTGTGATGGGGTTTCACCTCCTGAAACTG
Organism: Trichobilharzia szidati; assembly: GCA_944472155.2. NCBI lineage: Eukaryota > Metazoa > Platyhelminthes > Trematoda > Strigeidida > Schistosomatidae > Trichobilharzia > Trichobilharzia szidati. Next base: position 26,949 of record CALYDE020001049.1, read on the forward strand.
TATAAATTACCCCATCATGGATAAGATTTTATTTTGATAAATCACACATTGTTATACAGTGATATTAACTAATGACTACGTTTCGAGCACAAACTATTGCCACTCATAATCGTATCAAGACACTACTCACACAACTTTTCCTTCATTTATATACATGTTTGGAAATGACTGGTGGTAATAATATCTTCCCTATTTCTGATATTTGCATTGAGTCATTTCTGTTGCATGTGTTGGATGTAGACTTAATGAACCAGACAGGATTCAGTAATCAATCTCTCTCTCCACCGACATAGATTACTTCTTAGAATTTTAACCCTCTCCCACCCTATTTTGTGTGGTTGTGTCTTAATGCATATAGTGCAATCGCTGAGCTTTTTTCTCAATTGCTCATCTTCTCGGGGCCAGTCAAATCAGAGGAGGATAATAAATAATCTTAAAATTCTATTCCAATTCAAGCACATCACAACATTCTAACAAGTTACTTATTTTGACTTTAAAAACACTCGTCTTATTTCCCATCTCATTGTATTCGATTTATAACACTCATATTATTATTTCTGAATGTACATTATCCTATACTGTTGATTTTATTCAAATGTCTAATCATCAATTTTTACTCATTGACTGATGGAATTCAGTCTTCACCAAAGGGAGGACTAGAAGCATTACACTAGTTACTAGTGTCAAATCAAAATTTTTACTCATTTATATAAATGAGGCAAGTAAGTTGTGTGAGTGATTTGATATGATTATGAGCAGCAATAGTTTGTGCTCGAAACGTGGTCATCAGTTAATATTACTTATGGCATAACACTGTGTGATTTATCAAAATAAAATCTTATCCACAATGGAGTTATACTCTACCACAGTGCCCAAGTTTTATACTTATGTGTATAAATTACCAGTTGTATGAAAAAAAGAAGACATTCAGCGAAGAGACTCTTTTCGGCGAATTCATTCACATAGCTGTACAATCGCATTTATATATAAATATTTGTGTGTGTGTGTGTGTACATGAGGTTTGTCAAGTTTAGATAATTGATTAGTTAATACAAGAATGATGTAGTATAGAGACAAAGTTAATCAGACAGCAACTAAAGTAAGACTGAGTTAAAAAACTAGATGACGTAATATAATTGGCTAAAATGTTACAACTTAGGTCAGGATAGCAACAGAGGTAATTACAGGTAGAGATTAAGTAGAAGTGAAATTGAGTGAATAAGTTGGATGACGTAACATGAATGACTAGAAACTGAGCATTGTTCAAGTCAGTAACAGTGGTAGTGGGGTGTAGAGATTGAATCGGGTGGGGGTAGAGAACAAGAAAGTTGAAAATGTAAAATGTTACAATTGAGAAGACAAAATAATACTAATGAAGAGACAGAAGAAAAGATTAGGTAGAATTTACATGTCGGCTAATAAGATAGATTACGTCCATTGCAAGTGTAGTGATTGAACGAACTTCTTCTGTATGCAGAGTTCAGGACTTAGCAAGTGAATCGCCATTGCTTCTGCAGTTTGAAGAAGTCTGATTCGTACACCTTTAGGGAGACTACTTCTTACTCTGTAGACGACTTTGAAGTTTGTTTGCGGTGTGGCTTGGTGTCCGGATTCTATCAGATGTTCTAAGATGGAACTGCGGGGGCATCGATTTTCTCCTTTGTAAAACCATGCTGGTAAGTGCTCGGTGATACGTTTGGAAAGCGAGCGCTGGGTACGGCCGACATACCTGGCTCCACACGAGCAGGTGAATTGATAAATGCACATTGATGAGGCCAGCAGCGGTAGCTTATCCTTCACGTTCACATGAATCATAGGTTTTGTGGATAAGATTAGTCGTAGTTCAGCTGCGAAGAAGGTCTTCTTAAGTGAGCGCGACAGTCGATTTTTTAGTGTTTCCGCAGATAGATCTCCATTGAATTGGAGGTTCATGTAGAGTAGTTTTTTCTTGACGCTAAGTATGGGCGGCTTTTCTGGTCTAGGATTCATAGATTTTGCAATAAATCTTTCTGGATAGCAATTCTCGACGAGGATTCTCTTGAGGTTGTCCAGTTCATCTTCTATGGTGTCCGGGGTGCAAATTCTGCGAACTCTGTAGCTGAGTGAACGGATCAGGTTTCGTTTGGTGTATAGTGGTACCCAACTATGAAAGTTAGTAAGCTGTCCGTTCCACGTCGATTTTCTGTGGATAGATCTTCTCAGTGTTCCATCCTGTTCTCTTCTGGTTAGTTGGACGTCAAGAAAAGATATTGTGGAGTTGGACTCTTTCTCCATCGTGAACTGAATTGCAGGGTGGCAGTTGTTAAACGACTTTAAGATGTCGTCTAGATTTTCTTCGTTGTTGACGATAATGAAGGTGTCGTCGACGTATCTTTTGTAGATTTCGAAGGTATTGATCATTTTCTTCAGGCATGTGTTTTCGAGTTTTGCCATGAAGAAATCTGCAAGCAAAGGGCCTAGTGGTGAGCCCATAGCTATACCATCCTTTTGGCGATATATTTCGTTGTTGAAAGAGAATTGAACATTCAGGGTACACCTCAGTAGGAGTTCTTTAAGATGCTCGGTGGGTATACCGATGTTTATTCCTTTGGAGTGAATAAGTTCGCATATATAGCATATTGTTTCAGTCAGTGGAACGTTTGTGAATAGTGATGTGACATCTAATGAAATCATTGTCTTGTTGGATACGTTGATGTTTTCGATTGAGTCAATAAAGTCGAATGAATCTCGAACTGTGTGGCAGGAAACTTGTTTTCTGATTGGTTCAAGTAGATCTGCTAACCATTGAGCTGTGCGGTGATAGGGTGAATTGGTCATGTCGAGGATCGGTCGAAGAGGGATACCCTTCTTGTGTACTTTCGGGAGTCCGTAAAGTCGTGGTATATTTGAGCCAGACGGTCTAAGGGATTCGAACATTTCGTTGCTGATGAAGGATTCAGTCTTCAACTTACGAAGGGTGTCCGTTAGCTTTTGTTCGGTTTGTTCAGTCATGTTTTTCTCGTTGATCGGTTTTGTGAATTTGCATTCATCGGATAGTATAGTCAGCATTTTACTGATATAGTCCTTGCGATTCATGATTACGATTCCTCCGCCTTTATCAGGACGTAATATCATAATCTCTTCGTTTTTCATAAGTTCTTTCAGCTCCTTATGGTGCCTCTTCGTCAAGATGGACCTTCCGTTGTGTTTGGTATTTATAAACTTGTGACAACAGTCGAGGATTGATGCTTTGAATTGTTGTAGGTTTTCGTCTGATGTAGGTGTGAGATCGTAAGTTTGGTTTATTAGATTTTTGAACTGAACCTGGCATTGTAGCTTGTCAATACTTGGTGGTTTTACGCAGAATTTTGGACCCAGAGATAGTGCCTCTAGTTGAGTAGTAGACAGTGTGATGTCTGAAAGATTGAATACGTACTTTTCTGGATTGCTTGGGAACGGAGATTCGGTATTAATTGTAGGCTTTAGGCTTTTGAGAAGATCTGCTTTAGTCTTGTTACATTCTTTCTGAGTGACTTGTTGTACATATTCTTCGAAGGAATGGCATAGTTCTTGATCTAAGTCTTCGACTGCATGAGCTCTTGAGTAGACATTTCGCTCTAGCTCAGGGACGCGTGATTGAATGGAGTCGATGTTGTTTCGTGTGTGTCGTCTGAGTGTTCTGGTATTCGGTTGGATGTGGTTGCGTCTCAGTGACTTCCAATACATCTTTGGATACTCATGTCGATCTATACAATCTCTTAAGAAATCAATCTTTGTCTTCGCTACCACAAGCTTGACGGAGTAACGCAGGAAACCATCCAGCTCCTTCACCGTCACTGGGTCCTTGCAACGTTTGAGTAGATTGAAAATCCCCATTGAGTCATATGAAAAAGAGAAGACATTCAGCGAAGAGACTCTTTTCGGCGAATTCCTGCTCGTGTGGAGCCGGGTATGTCGGCCGTACCCAGCGCTCGCTTTCCAAACGTATCACCGAGCACTTACCAGCATGGTTTTACAAAGGAGAAAATCGATGCCCCGGCAGTTCCATCTTAGAACATCTGATAGAATCCGGACACCAAGCCACACCGCAAACAAACTTCAAAGTCGTCTACAGAGTAAGAAGTAGTCTCCCTAAAGGTGTACGAATCAGACTTCTTCAAACTGCAGAAGCAATGGCGATTCACTTGCTAAGTCCTGAACTCTGCATACAGAAGAAGTTCGTTCAATCACTACACTTGCAATGGACGTAATCTATCTTATTAGCCGACATGTAAATTCTACCTAATCTTTTCTTCTGTCTCTTCATTAGTATTATTTTGTCTTCTCAATTGTAACATTTTACATTTTCAACTTTCTTGTTCTCTACCCCCACCCGATTCAATCTCTACACCCCACTACCACTGTTACTGACTTGAACAATGCTCAGTTTCTAATCATTCATGTTACGTCATCCAACTTATTCACTCAATTTCACTTCTACTTAATCTCTACCTGTAATTACCTCTGTTGCTATCCTGACCTAAGTTGTAACATTTTAGCCAATTATATTACGTCATCTAGTTTTTTAACTCAGTCTTACTTTAGTTGCTGTCTGATTAACTTTGTCTCTATACTACATCATTCTTGTATTAACTAATCAATTATCTAAACTTGACAAACCTCATGTAACACACACACACACACAAATATTTATATATAAATGCGATTGTACAGCTATGTGAATGAATTCGCCGAAAAGAGTCTCTTCGCTGAATGTCTTCTTTTTTTCAAATTACCAGTTGCCAATTTCATATGTGTGTCTGTTGTTTACAGACTCGTCGGGAATATCAGGCTTTTAGGCTAGCCAGCTCTAATTGTATCTACCCATTCAACTACGCTCTCCTGTGATGTGGAGCGAGTTATATTGGCTGTCGCTCTAGGAACTTGGTTTTTTTTTCGTGCTCGCTTGGGAACATCTACCAGTGTGGTTAAATAAAGGTGTAGTAAAGACCATAAACAGTTCGATATTAGACCACCTGGTCCAAACGGAACACAAAGCCAGTATTGACGAATGCTTCTGTATCATCTATCGGGTACCAAACAAATTACCAAGAACATCCAAATACCGCACAGGCTATCGCGATTCGCGTGAAACAACCAATGCTTTGTATGCAACAGAAGCAAGTTCAAACAGCCACTTCTACTGCCCTGGCCGACTATCAGTAGAAACTATGAACTCATGAATTTGTAATATTATCTTTCCTAATTTTTCTGACATTCAGCTTACTTTATGTTGATACTGTTGAACTGTAATCTATTGATATTATTGATTCGATGTTATTGAAACAACATTAATGTTGTTAATAAGACTGATTCATTTATTCACTATTATGGATGGATATGTAACTGTAGAGTCTGATGAATAAGGCGTTATCGAAAAGAATATTCTTTGTTCAGTAAACACTCGTTTAGAAATTCCCTCGCATTTTTGACATATCGGTTCTCTAAGATTTTTACGTTCCCCCAGTCGAATTGGTATTCGTGGTGGTTTGTATCCAATAATATGAGAGAACAGATATCATGTCTGTTGACGTCGGCTGCAAAGATGAAAAAGTGATGTACACTGTGGTCCAAATGAGAATATTTTTCACAGCTTTTGCAGTTGATCTTGTAGATGATGTTGCCTCATTTGGCTTATGTATTACTATTATCGTTATTATTAGTATTCCTTTGGGTTCTGAGTGGAACATACGACTTCAACAGCACATTCCCTGTTCTCTGGTGTCCTCTTTAGCTATCCCCACGACTGTCCCTGGCCTCCTCCCCGCAAGATCTCCATGTCATCTTGGGGTTCCACTCGAGTGACGGCCTGGCTGGTCCATGATTTCCCAGTAGTCTCCTCAGCGTGTGTCCGATCCATCTCCATTTTCTTTTTCATATTTTTTAAGCAATAGGTTCTCGCCTGTTGTTTCTTTCCCAGAGTTTCTTTTCGCCGATTCTCCCTAGTCAGCCACTGGATCTTCAGTATTGAGACAGAGAAGGCAATTGTTGATAAAAGTCTTCAGCTGGCTGTTGGGATTGCTTTTCTTGAATCACCAAGTTTGCTACTCACTTAGAAGAACTGACTGACTCAACCATTGTTGTTGAGAATCTGAATTTTGTTCTTTATACTGGTCTGGTGATGATGATTCCCTCCAAACTGATTTTGGAGTAGTGGAGGAGTCCTTTTCCTTCCCAATTCTAGCTGGTTTTCACATCGTCATCCGTGCTGTCGCCTGTAGTTGAAACGATACTTCCTTTGATAGTGGTTGGTGCTATTTGTTGTTGTTTGTTGGTTAGTTGTAATCATCACCTAACTCCGTCTTCTCTTTGTTCATCGGAAGTCGCGTCTTTGCCGGTTCTTCTGTTCACGTCCTAATTCCTGTTTTCGCTTTGACCAATGCCATTCAGGTTCAGGAGGCTTCATCCCATGACGTGTCGCTGTGAGATGATAGTTGTGTTGAGTGCTCATCTCTCGGAGCATCAGGATTCCCTGGGTACGGGGCTGAAGAGAATCCTAATCACTATATCTCGAGATGTCACCAGTTATGTTTCATGATCGTTATTCAGTAGTGATGATGTTGTAACTACCTGCTTTAGTTTGTTTGTTTGTTTGATTAGTTTACTTACCTGTTTTTTCTTATGAGATCCTGATCTTCAGTCATTCTCCTAACTTGTTGGTGACCACATTGTATGCAGGTTGTGTTTAGCTGTGACATTTTTTTGTATACTTCTGTCCACCACAGAACATGTGTGTGTGTGTGTAATGACACGCTTGTCACTTGTGGGAAATGATTTCATTTCTAAGTGTTGATTTGCAGGGATCTGACTGATCTCAGGTTTTCAATCACGAACCGACCATTGAAAACTACCAGAGAGTACTGAACCGCTGTATATCTCATAGTAAAATAGAGCGTGGCAAGTTCAGCTGTATAGAGTCCTACAATGGAACTCATCACTTAGTCAGTGTGTCTATAACGACAACAGTGTCAGCTACATGTGTTTAATATGATGCTTTCTTTTTCTAATTCCATTTTCGGACGTCTTAGTCAAGCGAAAAACCATAGGAAAATTAGAAAATGAAGTTTATAGAAAATCAGCTTACAATAACCAAATACTCACTTAAAACAGCGACAATCCAATAACACACACAAGGAATTGTATGCAAATACTATTCAAGGGAGACAGCTAGGACTCATTGCAGCACTCCTACCTACCTCAAGGAAAATTGAACAAAGATATCTCATGAATGCCTTCCAAAAGAATGAATATCCAGAGAATTTCATCAAAAGACATATACCTCCAAGCCAACCTATCAAATCAAAGACCCCCAAGGAAAGAACAAAGAAAATCGCCCTACCATATATTGACATCGTACGGAAACCAACAAAATCACTTCACTCAACTCTGTGTCAACCGAAAGACTCAACAGCGAGAGTAGATAACACCAACAGCAATGACTGTGAAAAACACTACATTGGCCAAAGCGGATGTCCCCTTCGTCTTTGTATCCAAAAAGACATGACATCCATTCCATCACTCATATCGCTGCATACAGGCAACCACGGACATCAATTCTACTGCGACGACGTTCAAATATTAGATACAGGAAACATCATAAATGCTAGAGAATTTTTAGAAGCCTACATGGTATTCCAGTGAACCGTCACTCAATAAACACGTTGATGATATAGACAAAATCTACTAGTCGATAAAGAAGGATATCTCATACGCAAAGGGTCATAGTTCAAGTCAAGGAAACAATCAGTACCAACACAAGTAGCCTAGAGCGTGTGAAAACACACGAAAATAACCAATCACTCTCAAGGTTACCAGGTATTATTATTATTTCCTTTAATTCCTAAAGGAACATAGGGCTTCAGCCGTGCGTCTCCATTGCGTTCTGTTCTCTGCTTGAGTTTTCACCTGTCTCCAAGTCTGCCCACATGCTTTCATCTCCTCTTCACATGACCTCCTCCAAGTCAACCTTGCACTGACGACCAACTCGCCGCTTCCCTTTCGGTTTCCACTCGAGTAATGGCTTGTCTAGTGATGTTACTTGATGGTTTCCTCAGAGTGTGGCCAATCCATCTCCATTTCTTCCTGTTAAACAATCGGTTCCTGGTTGGTTCGCTCCCAGAGATCTCTGTTGCTGATATTTTCCGGCTGGCCATTTGATCTTGGGTATTCTGCGAAGACAACTGTTAATGAAGGTCTGTAGTTTGTTTGAGATGCTCTTCATGACGCGCCAAGTCTCTGATCCGTATAGTAAGTAGCACTGACTTTACATTGGAGTTGAAAATCCGGATCTTATTTTTGATGCTGAGTGCTGTTGATCTACACACAAACTTGAGAGTAAAGAAAGCTCCTCTTGCTTTCTCGATTCTTGCTTTGATATCTTCGTCAGTTCCGCCTGTATTTGAAACGATGCTTCCCAGGTAGGTAGGTAGGTAGGTAGGTGAAGGAGGTTGCTTCTTTCAGATTTCTCCCGTTATCTTGGCTGATTATTGCTGTTGCTTTTGGCCAGGGATCTTCATCACCTACCTCTTTTTCCTCTATGTTCACCTGAAGTCCTATCTTTGATGCTTTTTCTGACAACGTGTTGTCACCAGCAGAGGTGACTTGTAGACTCATGGAGAAATCTAAAAGCTCACTTCATCAAATTGAAGTGTATGCGCTGAAGATGTTGCCTAGTGTTGGGGCAATAAAAGCTTCACAAATAAACCATGCGCCTAGCTCAGAGAACACAACTACATCAAAAAGTGTGTTCAATATGATATTCAGTACCTTTTTCCAATTAAACATACATTTTTATTCCATATTTCTATTTGTTGTTTTCTTTTCTGATTGTTCAGACGATTAGAGCACAGATAGCAAGTCAAAAACCTGTCGACAATGATGATCTCCCTAGTTTCGATTTACCAATGGATGAAGACATACTTCAAGAGTATGCCAATTCAGATAACAGTGATGATGCTGAAAGTGATGACGATGATGATGATAGTGACAATAATGAAAACCGCTCATCGCCATCATCATCATCATCATCTGATAGTGACGGTGATAATGACTCATCAGCTGTAGAAAAACAATCCTCCAAGCGTAAATTGCCTAAACCTCCGGCCAGCTTCAAGTTGAAAACATCTGGGGAGGCTGGGATAGCAGCTGCACGTAAAACATGGAAGTGCATTGCAAAGCTGAATCAACAACAGAAGAAGGAGCAAGCTGAGTTGAAAGAGACGCATCGTGTTAATAAATCAATTGGATGGGGTGTTACATTTACAAATAAGGATAACGATGAAGCAGTGAACGATAATCACAATATGCATAACGATGAAATGAGCGATGATGAAGATGACAATGAGGCGGTTCGTTATGAACAGCCAATCAAGACAAAATATGCTAAATTTTTGATTGCACACTAGTCAGTAACTAGTGTAATGTGTCTAGTCCTATTTTCGGTGCAGACTGAATTCTATCAGTCATGTTTGCAATGTGGCCACCATGCTAGGTGGCTCGACATTACGGTGCACTGTGAATTGTTGGTATTAGATGGTTGGAGGCAATCGGCAAGGTTCCTGCCGATTGCCTCCAACCATCTAATACCAAAATATGCTAAAATTCAAGCATCTAAAAAAGCAAAGAAGAATAAACAGAATAAGAAATTCTATGCATAAATTAAAATTATGGTGCTTCTTTTTCTGGCTGTATATAATTTTCATTTTGTTTACCTAAATAAATGCCTTCTTATTTTGTCAAAATAGGTCACATTTTTCGCTTCTCTATACGTTTCGCCTGGGCTTCAACGTCCCAGTAGTAGTGGTGTTGTTTCTATGGCGTGGAGCTGCTAGCTTCACGCTCAAACTCTCTCCTCTTTACTAGGCTTCTTGCTAGCAGTTAAGTGATGTTTGAGGGAATCTCAAGGCCAGGCTAGTATTCTACCGTTGAACCACTGGCGCATGTCTACATAGGTTAAGTAAGAGGAAACCAAGCAAGTTGTCAATCATTTATACTTCGGAACCAATAATCAGTTAGCACTAGTCATGACTCACCTTATTGTATATGTTTAGTGTATATGAGATGTCTCAGGTTTCGATATATTCAGTTGCGCAATATAGCGCTTGACGCCACGGTCAATAATCTTATCATCGTAACAATAGAGTTTCCCCACTCAAGTTTATGTCATAACTTGCGAAATTGGGTTCAGCTGGCAGTCGTATTGCAACGTCAGAAGACAAGGGCCAGGCAACAGATCTTTTATTGAGAAAATCAAGAGATATTTATAGATTTTTTATGTTAAATCATTCCTCGTTAATGTATCAGAGAAGCAACTTCTTTTGATGGGTTGTTTTCTTGCTGAAGGTTATTCTGTACTGCTTGTGACCGTCTCTCAGGAAGTTAAGCCATATATCTGCGAATCGTGTTTGGACACTTTGAGTCTGCTGTGATTGGTTGGTGAGTTTCTCAAGGCTAGGCCTAGTTATTGTTTTTCTCGGGACCCCGATTCGGGACGTAAACATAGGTGTAAATTGCTGTCTACAATTTTGGCCCGCAACCAGCTTTTACCATAATATTTTTTTATTCCTTCACCTTCCTAGTGGAACATAGAGCTTCAAGCTAAGGGCTTGAAGTTTCTGTAGCAGCGTTTATTTTTACAGGATGGGGTTGCTAGCCACCTCATGCCCAACCTTTCCTCTTTACCAGCTTTTATTTCTGGCTTAGTGAGGTAAAGGAGTGCGTCGGCCGGGGATCGAACCTCGGACCATGTGCATGGTTGGCGAGTGTCCTTACCGCTGTGCTACCGACGCTTCACCATAATATAAGTCGCTATTATTTAATCAGTCTGTTCCAAATTTTTCTGCAGTCGAGTAAGTAATTCTGTACGTGTCCACGCAAGACTAGACACTTATATGCGTTACGTCATTGGCTTTTTATGTGGAGAACGACACAGCACAATTATTACTCAGTAAAGTAGATCCAGAAGCAAGTTACCAGTGCACAGATTTTCAGAGAAATACTGTTTTGATGTTCATGGGCATCCTTCTTACCTAGTACCCATGGATTCTAGAAGAAAACCACCCTTCATTCCGTAGTGATGTATTGAAATCTAGTGGTTGTCCTATCTATAATACCGCCTAAGGTGATTAATTCAGAAGTCACAGAAGTGTTATGGTTGACTTTAAAGTGACTCAGACGTTTCTTATTCTTTTACACAAAGGATTTGGTAAAGTGTGATTCGTTCTCTTGAGCTAGCTTATCTAATGAAGACTCAGACAATATATTAGCTACTTTGGTACTGATGTTCAAAAGTATTTTATGTACCGAAACTTGCCAACATAGCATCTATTTTTACAATTCCATAACGGCATTACTCATATGAACCCGGTATGATACTTCTCCTCATCAACCATCAGTCACAAATTTGTATTGATCCGTCAGGGAAAAGGCAAGGTCCACTCAATGCATAGACTAGCTCTGCAAACAACTTTGTTAAGATTCGTGGTACTAGATCTTAACTATATTTTTGAAATATTTTATATCTGTTATTTGAATTTCCCTCAGACTTGAAGTTTCATGTTGTAACACATTGGTTAGCCTGACTTTAAAGTGTTCCGCTGTGACTAGTGTTTGCGGCATCACACATTTATTGCTGATTTAAAATATTCTGTGTATATAAACACATACATAATTGTAGAGCCTGGAAGAGGAATTTATCGAAAAGAATATTCTTTGCTCGATTATTTTGTGTTTTTCATAGATGTCTGAATAAATATTTTTGCAATATTTCAAAGAGACTCACACATTATTTTTCGAATCGTGTATTTCCGAAAGTTGGATTGAGAGGTACTGTAATTACAAGTATGTCATAGCAATAGTCACACAAAAAGTACCAGGGACCAATTATTTGCTGAAACAGTGGGCAGATTTGTGAGCGGTTATCAGCATGACGAAGCCTGATTGACAAGCTCTCGAGCTAATGTGTGACAGACATTAAGATATGCATATTTAGTAGCGGTATCTAATCATCCCAAGAGACGCCCTATGAAACACTGAATGCCATGAGGATGTGGAACAACTCAGCGTCGGACGGAAGGCACTTACACCAACAGCTGACAATATATGTGTGGTGAGAGCTGTCTACTAGCCAAATTTGTAGACAGTAATTTACGTCAATATTTACGTTCCCAAGATTTGTGGTGAGAAAATGTGAACAAAAGATTGATTCAAAACCGACCACAGCATACTTTGCGTGGGCGGATGCAGTTAACATATAGAGTATTTGAAATTCAAGAAACAGTCACAAATAGATGAAAGATTAACTTTACGTGAGAAACAACCAATCGGAAGACTGTGTTTGTTTGCTTAAATATCCATAGTTATGTACATGGAAACATATATAAATATGCGTTGGTTTCCTTAATAAATGATCTGTTGCCTGACTCTTGCCCTCTGTCGTTACATATGTACCCTAGTGGCGAAGATCCAATGGCGTTATCATCAGCTTGATAGATTGCCTACTGGTTGTCTACCTATGCTAATTGAGTGCATGTACATCGCTTCGTTTATGCTTGTCCGTTGGATCTGCTATATCGCTTGCATCTTATCCAGTGCCCCTTGCATCTGGAAAAGAAAACAAAAGTGCTGAGAAACTTGTCGAGGAAAATGTACCAAAAATAACGTTTGGATGATAGTATACATCTGCCATACAGAAAAATAATGCGAAAAATTGAACATCGGAAAAACATAGTTTTTCTCAGTGTACGGTTATAAAATGTGTGACTTATGATGCGGGATGCAATGAAAAAAATATGTTCCACAAACGAATAAAAATTGTATGAGTCGCACCATTTTGTTATGTGAGATAAGTGTGAAAATGTCCTGGGAATCTCACAGTTCGTTCAGAACGCGTTTTTTAGAGCTCGACAGAAGGTTAGGTGGCTTTCACTGTGCTAGTGACTTCTTTGAGGACTAACAAATATTCGGTTACTTGTGAATTATTGCGAATGCTTAGTTTTAGGCTGATGGGATTAACTTCCAGGTAGGCCCGATTCAAATGGTCGATGCTAACAGAGTCTTTGCGACCCTTTCTGTCTAGGTCAAAAAACTATCCACACATTTAATGACTTTTTATGGTCCGTCGTACAGGGGTTCTGGAGGGCGACGCACAGAGTGACCACGAACAAATACATGTGAAGAAGTTTTCAAACACGGGTGAACAAAGACGTCTATAGACTGTAGTCGGAGGGGAGCAGGTTTAACTGAACGCATTACGTTTGTAAGCCTACTGACATATGAGGCATGATCTACCGCTTGTGGGAAGCTAGAGGAAGAAACGAACTCACCTGGCAGTTGTAGTTTTGCGCCATATAGTAGCTCGGCATCAGTAAAACCAGCATCAGTTTTCAAGGCATTTTGTATGCCTAGAAGAACAAACGGTAGTGATTCAGTGCAACGTACCTTGTTTGCTGCTGATAGCCCAGCTTTCAGCTGCCAATGTAGACGTTTTACCATGCCATTAGTTTGATGATAGTGGGCCATCGTTCTAAAATGCATACAACCAAGGATTTTAGTCAAGGCGTAGAATAAGTCGCTTCTGAATTGCCCCACGCGATCAGCTGCTTTGGAGGATGAGCATCCGTAACTTTCGACAAAGTCGTGTGCGACTACTTCAGCAGATACGTCATTGAGGGGCACTGCTTCCGGCTCCCGCATAAAAGATATAAGTATATCCATGAGATTCTGGTAGGGGTCCAACCAGGTCTATATGGACGTGTCCGAATGGAGCATCTGGGATAAGAAAGTTGCAAAGAATGTTTCTGGTGTGTCTTATTGCCTTGCACCTTTGGCAAGCTAGGTACGTATGAGCCCATTCTTCTACTTCTTCATTAATACCAGGTGAAAATACCGGCTTGTAATGAGCTTGATGGTAGTTTGAATACCCAGGTAGGATAAGCCATGCAACCTTTTGAAGACGTTACGGCGATAGCTTTCATGCACGAAAATGCAAGGAGTTTTCGTGTAAACTTTCCATGAAAGAGTGTCTCTAACCATGCCTAGAATTTTCTCGGCTAATTGCAGAGTTGTTATCCACAACTCGTGTTGGAGCTCGACATCTTTTGAGGACAAGCTAGTTTTACAAGGTCCAGTATCCAATATCGTTTTTGAGAGCTGGCTTAAACCAATTTGATTTCTCTGTACTCGCTTTTTGATTGGGACGTAAAGGTTGTTGGTCTTCGGTAAACTTTTGCGTAGTTCGTCCCGCCGCTTGGCTGCCGTAGCTTTGATTGACTTCAAAAGGAGTAGTGCTGGGACTGACTATATGTTGTTTGTAGTATGCGGCGTGTTAAGACTTTGTTGCTACTGTGAATGGAGTTGATCCTTTCACCAGTTAGTCCTCCAATATCGTCGTCAAAGGAAAGGAGATAATAATAACGGATTTGAATAGCGTAGGTTATTCAGACTAGAAGAGAGAAAATGTAAAAACAGACAGCTAATTAAATTTGAAGTTAAAATATACATATATACATTTATAAATACATATATGCATAACATCAATAATAACAAGTGTAAGTACAGTAGCTGGAGTAGTCGGGGGAATAAGACAGGAGAGAATGTAAAGAAGTAAAGCGACGAATTTAGTTGTCCACCCATGAATTATATATGGGATTTGAAGGGGGTGGGCCGTTTGGATGCAGTCCTTGTGTCACCGCATGATTGCTCAGCCTTCGCTCAAGCGTATCCACAGACAACGCCGTGGCTACATCTGCCGGTAAGGAGTTCTAGGAATGGCAAACCCGCTGTTAAAAGGAGTGGGAGCGCACCCAATTTGTTGCCCTTTGGTGAGCTATTCTTCTGGGATTTCCACGAGGAAGCCCATACATACTCAGTGGTAGAACACCGTTGTCTGGATGATTTTGATCATTTGTACCCCTATATGCAGTAGTCAAATTCCCTTCTAAGCCGACGGTAGCTATGTGTAATGGACCCAATTTACTTAGCCTTTCATCACACGGTGTATTTCGGAGACCAGCCACACCTTTTGTCGCCCATCTTTGAACTCTTCCCAAGAGGTTTTCGTCTCTTCCAGGTAGTTGGAGTGCAATGGCATTGTGCACTTCAAGGTGTGGCCTGATGTATGTTCTGTACAAGTTTAGAAAGTGCTCAGGAGTGAGTGCACCTAACTGTCTATGTGTAAAGTGTATGACCGCATATGCCCTCGCTACATCCACTTGTATAATTTACACTAGACCTGCGTCACTTTTCGAAGTTATGCAGGACAAGCTTTCATTGCACAGGGTGTAACTTGCATTGTGCAGTTCACAGGTGCATAATTTTACCACTCTGCAATTTTTCGGGTTGAAAGTCATGCCACCGGCCACCGCCAGTCTTCCGGAGGCTTTAGATAAGCCTGTTGTCTGAGACACTTGATCGACCTCCATATCTTTACATCGTCAGCCTATGGAAGAGTTGGACAGCTTAGGCGGCATGGTAGATCATTGATGAGAATCAAAAACATCAGTGGTGCTAGGACAGAACCCTGCGACACTCCTGATGACGAACTGTGCCAAGGTGATCGGACTCGATTGACTTTAGTGCAAAATTTATTTTCAGCTAGGTAGTCGTTCAACCATGACAGAAGCGACGCACTTATGCCTGCCTAACTTATTTTGTGCCAGAGACGGTCATGGTGAACTGTGTCAAATGCCTTCTCAAAGCCTAGGAAGACCGCATGGACTGGAACATTCAAATCCCAGTATGATATCCAAGCGTCTCAGGCCGATAGTAGGTTTAATAAACAGGATCGACCTTTCCTCAAACAATACTGGGCTTCATGGAGTTTATTAGTCCTATCAAGGCGCCCATCATCATCAATAGCATATTCCAGTACTTTTGGGACCACTGGGAGTAGAGCTACTGGTATATAACTAGGGGCATTTTGCCTATCCCCACCCTTGAAGATAGGAGAAAGGATGGCACTTTTCCACTCCCTTGGCGGTTTCCCCGAATCTATTGAGTGTTGGAACAAGTCGCATAAGGGCCTACAGAGAGCTTCGAAACACTGTTTGAGAGCAGATGACCTGATGTCGTCACAACCTGGGGACTTTCCAGGTGTGGGTATGTAGCTGCCCTGGCACTATTGCTGGGTTTATTTAGAGAATAACCACTAGGTTTTCCTATGGTGAAGTAGCAGTGCCACTATTCTGGTTTTTACTAGTAACACCCACATTGCTGTTTAACCGTTTGGCGAAGAATAAACTGGATGTTTCAGCAATCTCCAGACTAGTGAGGTATTGACCTTTTTGACCTGCCAAGTCACATGCCTACTGGTTGGTTGGTTTTCTTTTCGACATGAATCTTTACAAGATTTTGGGTTTCGCTAGAAGATTTTGGCAAGATCAGTCTGAAATGACCTCCTGTCTCTCCTGACTTTCACATTGCACCGGCTTCTGAGTTTCAGGCATGCGTCGTGGTCGGTCTGAATCTTGCATACTAGCCACATAGACCAGGCCTCCCACTTTGCTTGCGGAATACGTCGCGTACCTCTCCTCAGCCATGAGGACGTTTCCTTCGTCTGTGTTGTCACTAGAGGGACGGTTTCTGAGATTGCTGTGTGAATAATCTTTTGCCACTCTCCAGTGTTCATCCACGTATAACTCAGTCCAGTCTGTGGGCCATTCTGCGTTGGACAAAAGACTCCGCATTTCAGCGTAGTCCACCCTGATATAGCACAGACATGTTCGCTCAGCATCCCACTGTAGGCGCTAGCGGAGTACAAGATTGAATCCGGTGACTACGCGGTCACTACTTCCTAGTGGGGTCATGATCTGGGCATTTTCTGCAAGTAGTTGATCACTGGTTAGAATATAATATAGTTCCGATGACTTTCCCACATTCATTGGACCCACCCAGTGTCGTCTCCAACGTTCTCAGTCAGTCCTGTATTTTAAATGGTTTGGAGTAGACTTCGACCGAATTTTCCCTGAGCAAACCTCGAGCCAAGGTTCAGTGATGGGGCATTGAAATCCCAAGATATGGTGATTTGATCATAGCCCAAGTCCCGTATCCTTGTAATGGTGCTGAGCAGTAGCTGGTTGTACTCTCCCTCTCAGGTTGGTGATTGATAGGTGCCACCCAGTAAATGTTTGGTGTGGCCCACGGTGAAAATACAGTATATGGAGTTTGGGAGTTCAATAAGCGGTGGGTCCATTGCACGTACACATTCAAGTTGCTAGTCAAAGTATTTGTCAACTCCTCCGCTTCCTTTTTATCTCCGTCTCTCCTGACCAAAACCATATCACTTATACTGATTTCATTGTCGGCGATAGTGGGGGTTAGCCAGGTTTCAGTAAGGATTGTTATTTTAAGGTGTAGGCGTGACTGGAGGTTCCTGAGTTCATCTACTTTCCTTCTCATCCCTCTGACATTGCCATACAGGCAGCTGACAGTGAGTCTCACAAACACAGAGTGCTGTGAAGTAGTTGACGTTACGTTGTTAGCTACTGGGGGAATTAATATCGGGACTAGTTGGTCGATTCCGATGGAACCGGCCAGTTGTCTTTTTTCCTTGGATTCGGGTAGGACACTTGGGTGACACTGACTGTCATTCTCAGTACCGCATCGGTCTAATGTTACTGAGGATTGGGGACATATAAAGGCCTCAGTTCGCTGCCTCCTTACAGTTCGAGGTTTGCTTTTGCAGCATCATATGTGTCCTTCCAATTTTTCCTTTGTCTCATACCTTAACCAGTAACAGTTTTCTTTCATCCTCTTTGGCAGAGCCCAGTGTCATTCTTGGGGGAGGTGACTTATCCTGATGTGCCTGTACAGTCTGCACGGCTTTGCTGAATTGATGCTCAGACCCAATCTATTTCACATATTAGACTTCTGTGTCTGATCAAACAGAGCCTTTTGTTCAGGCAAACTATCATTGCACCTGGTTACACTAAACAATATAGGGGAATTCGATCGACTGACCTCAGATTTTGGTTTAGTTTTCGGCTGCTTTTCCACCTTTGTAGGGCCACTCACTCTAGATTTCATCAAGTTATGACTGGCCTTTGATGTGTTTCCATGTCTGTTTGTGACTGCTATTGGTGCTTTTGCAATCCTGTCTTGCCCTGCTCTTCCAGGTGTACACTTGGAAGTCTTCATTTTATGGAGATTGATATTTCCAGTTGGTTGGACTGGAGTAACAAGTTTTAGTGGTGTGGTGTTATCAGGTGGAGCGCTGCATTAGTGTTGAGACACGAAAATGGCGTGCTGTTTCTGCTATCCAGAGCCACGCTGCGTGAGACTGAGCCAGCGCTACAAAGTGGGCAGAAATACCAGCACCACAGGCATGCATTATTTCGCATACACTCATAATATGGTTGTGGCACCCCTTTGTCACAACGGCAGTGCACCCATCGGCTGCAAAAATTACATTCAAATGCTGAATCAGATTTAGAAACGAAAACACCTAAGGCCTGACATTCATCTCCTTTTCTAGATGACGCCTTCGAGGTCTTATGACGTCTTAAGCGTTTCTTCTGCGTTTTGCTGTATGTCACACACTAGCTTCTGACGGATACAGGCGTATGATCACGTTTGAATTGATTTTGCCTGTACTGTTTCAGCGCTAGACTGTGGCAGTGTAGACATAGGATCAGAACAAGGTAGAGTACACGAGTCTTTAGGATCAGTAGACGAAATTGGGTTGATGTCCCTGGGTTATTGCCTCCTCTAGCAGAATACCTTGTGACCGCGGAATATGGTGTTTTAGTGCTTTCTTCAGGCTACTTTTAACCGCCATATTAACAACTGCTATGAATTATGCTTTATATGAGCATGAGATGGCAACAGTGTCTATCCAATAGAACAAGAACAAAAGAATTGATCAAGTACAAGATAAGGGATAGACGTTTTCGACTTTACTTATTATTTTGGTTACCCAGCTTCACAGCAATCATTTGACAGACCAACAAGTCTTGTTTATCTGAATGAGTGAGGAGGATGCTGCTACAGGTGTAGCACCGAAAGCTTTGGCAGTGGTGTGTGACAGCCGGACTTACCATCCCCTGAGATTTGAAATGGAAGTAATGGTCGAATATTATTCACCGACTGGGAAGACCAGTGTTGCCAAGTGGACAATTCATAGAAAAGGTATTTTCCGATTAGAGAGGAGAAAGCGCATCGTACTCAAGGAGCGCGCGGTCTATGCCATCTTTTTGGGCGAGGGAACAAATGAGGCATTTGCCACATCGCTGTTCCCTCGGATACACGGTGAATATCTTACGTAAACTGTGAAACATAGTCCATTTATCGTGATTCCCTTGGAGAATGCTTGTTTGAAGTTGATGTCAGAGAGTATGTTAGAGGTTTGCGGTCAGTGGAAACTGCGAATTCACGACCCGGCATTGGATGTCGGAATTGGCGTGTAGCATAGTGCATCGCTGGAAGTTCTCTGCCGAATATGCTGTACTTGTTTCTGCTAGTTGTAGACACCTCGATAAAAAGGCGAGCAGTTGGCACTCTTTTTTGACTAGTTGCTGCAGGGCTGAGTCGATTGCAGTGTCTGAAGTGACAGCATTAAACCAATGGTTCTCATGAAGTGTGCTCAGTCAGTGAGTTTTTCACCTCGCCTGCTATTAAGACGGTCACTGAATGATATCTGTTGCTTAGAGACAGTGCTACTCAATGGTAGCTTTACTGCCTACAAAATCACAGCTCGTTGAGGCCTTCCAAATGAAAAGTCAGAAGATATCTGATCTGGTAAAAACATTCCTATGTAATTTGTATATGCACTATTGATGTATTACTTGCTTTACACCTTGTAGTGGACCTAGCAGCTAGGTAAGTATATACACACAATTAAAAGGACAGAACAGGTACTAACAAATACGTATATATAAGATATTCAGTTCACTTAAGTTAATATACACAAAAAGGACTGAGGTTATTTAAAGAAAAACTGTAATAGTCACAAAATACACAAATTATAGACGTACGAAATTGTAGGAATGTAATTGTCCTTTCCTTGATTATAAAAATCCTCCACTACACTTTAGAGCTGTCAACCGTCGGAAGTCTCCGCGTTGAGTAAAGCAGATAGAAGCAAAGCTCTTGATGGGGATGTGTCAACCAGTGCGAGGCAGAGTTGGTCGGCAGATGTGCTGAGCGAGCAGCCGGAGAGAGAGCGACCGATCCCTTCCTTGCGCGCGGTTCAAGGTTCAAGGTTGAATTCCTTATTTTTCCGTGAACATCTAATTTGATATGTGTTTAGGCCGCCACAACCTTGTAATAAACCTCTTACCACTCACTGTCAAGATTTCATCTCAACCGACCTATTTTATTCTATTTAGTGTTTGTTACCCTGACTGGAGGAGTGTCCGATGAAACGGAATTATCGAGTCTCAATAGCTACACTCCTCCAGTATAAAGCATACACCCGCTCCAAATTATCATGATGTACCTCCTATCATTCTGTTCAACAAGCATTAGCAACCTAAGTGATTGATTACACTTGAAATCACCGAGAACCATCAAGCCTTTCGGAGCAACGGCGAAGAAAAGACAAGAATTCATAAGGGTAATGTAAGCTCGTCAAACCGAAAGTTTTAAATACCTCTATTTCAAGGTCTTTGAGGGGATGTAAGCCAAATGGATTGGCGGAATTTTAAATATGTTTACTTTGATACCTTTATTTGCTGTTTGCATTTTACTACTTCTTCATGAAAAAGGTAAGTTCAGAACAAAGGAGA
Organism: Trichobilharzia szidati; assembly: GCA_944472155.2. Classification (NCBI taxonomy): domain Eukaryota; kingdom Metazoa; phylum Platyhelminthes; class Trematoda; order Strigeidida; family Schistosomatidae; genus Trichobilharzia; species Trichobilharzia szidati. The sequence goes on from CALYDE020001049.1 coordinate 47,687, forward strand.
TTCTTCAACTAAAAACGAATTTTCATTATACAAATCAGTTATGGTCTTTCCGTCATGTTTTTCGAAACTTCAACAGAATTCACAAATTTATTGATATATCGTGACTTTCGGCTGTGTAGCAAAAGCAGACAATAGCGATCTAATGTAAAGCTAACCAAAGTTCTTACTGACCTTCAGACAGTTTTTCGGCGTTTGGTTTTCGCAATATTGCGAACATCCCAAGCTTACTATAATGCTGAATTAAATCTCACTGATTCTGAAATAACTCTAACATTCTGTAATAAGTAAATTCTCAATCTGCTTTGAAATGGTTTTTTAAGCGCACAGACTAGAACTCAGTGCTGGCTTTCAGCATGACTGGCACTAATTCAGCAATGTGTTCCTTTTCTAGGTATTTTCAGGAGATCATCCCCAAGCTTACAAAAATTCTAAATTTATTCTAACCTTTTCTTCGATAATACCTCTTTATTGTAAATGAAGGTTTTACCTACCTACTATACGTTCTGAAATAACGCCTGTCGTGCCTGAAAAGAGAGCTGGGTGCAGAATTAAGTCTTTTCCTACTGAATTAAGGCTAATCCGTGCTCAATATGTCCTGTGATGGCTGTAACAACGCTGATAATTAAACCCAGTAGGTTATGATCTACTCCCGAAAATGCCTAGAAAAAGAACACGGTAATGAATTAGTGGCAGTCATACTGAAAACCAACACTGAGTTCTAGTCTGAGCGCTTAAACAAACCATTTCAAGAGATATTCAGAATTTAATCATTGTAGAATGTTAGAGTCACTTCAGAATTGATGAGATTTAATTCAGCATTATAGTAGGTTCTGATCAGAACCTACTGAGTTTAATTATCAGCGTTGTTACAGCCCTAACAGGATATATTGAGCACGTATTAGCCTTAATTCAGAACGAAAAGACTTAATTCAGCACCCAGCTCTCTTTTTAGGCACGACAAGCGTTATTCCAGAACATATAGTAGGTAGATAAAATCTTCATTTACCATAAAGAGGTATTATCGAAGAATAGGTTTGAATAAGTTAAGAATTGTTGTAAGCTTGCGATATTCCGTCTCATTTTGTTTTATACCCTTTTCTTGGCATAGTAGTGTGGCTTTATTCGCCCATATGTTCTGTAGATCTTAAGACATCTTTGACAAATTATTTAAAATATTTATCAGACTGTAATTCCGAACTGTTAAAGTCGTTAGGGAAGTTTGATTTATTCTCAGATTCGCGACTGCGAATTTCAACTCAAAGGGGCAGTTTACAGCTTGTTAACTGAAGTAGGCTTTTAGTTATATATTTCAATGAGATCTCAGATTACTATTTGAAGTGACTCCCCTATTTTAACACTCTGTAGATTTCGGTGGAGTGAAGTCCTTCGTTGATGGGTTGTGCATATTGTGGTTGGTATAACTATAACCGCCCACCTGACCCTCCAAGTACCTATGTTTACAATAATCAGCTTGCAGGTCTAAATACATTCGCTAATTATTGATCCCAGAAACCTTTTAACATTCCCAGAAAACAAGAATAAGAATCCAAATAAAGGCCTTTGGTAAAGTCATCGAATACAGAATTTACTGGAATATAATCTTCAGTTGCTATAGTTCAACATTCCCACTTCAAGAGAAGTTTGCTCCAGCAAGAATGATTTGTTCTAAAATGGTGCTGTCCCTCAGGGAAAAAATTATTACCTAAAAATGTTGACTAACAACATTACGGGTGGTTTTCACCAGCTATTAGTCAGAAGTACTGGTTAGACTTACGGGAGGATAGTTCCAAAAGAAATTTTTAATGCTGCTTTTAAAACTTAAACTGACAATAATGTCTTTCTGGTTTTATAGGGATTTGGACTGGCCCAGTGACCTGTTGTGCATTACCGACAGAGTGTCATCCATCATCCAGTCTAGTACGAGTAATATTTCACTCATTGCGTAGAAATCTTATTTCAAGATCTTATTATGGAAAATCTACTATCTTTGCATTACCACTCTCAGACAACACCTTGCTAAAGTAGCTTCACAGACTTACAATATTTTTCAAATTGTCGCATGACATGCTTGTAGCGCTTTCATCAGGTATAAGATTTGGGAAGACGGTATTATTTGCAGTTCTTCTGTATTAGCATTACAGGAGAGTCTTCAAACACGTTTGTAATTTCTAAACTGTCTTTGATTCATATCCCTCCGTGTATTGATAAATCAAGTCCCTGTACTAATTTCTGCTTTCATAGTAGTGTAGGAAGAAATTAAGAGTCCTAATGGAGATAGAGAGAAATTACAACATTTCCCTCTTCTGAAGGAGTGTTACGGCTTGTCTATTAATCCATAGAGATGATTTTTGGGCTCACTAGGAATCCTCGTTTCAGTGAACTTTGATGTGACCATCCCTAGTGTTTTGTTGAATTTATTCCAGGCATCATCAATGGATGAGTCACTACTGACCGATCACTCCACAGCTAAAGCTCACTCCTTAATAGATACGATATACACATGACAAACTTTAAAGTGAGCATGGGGTTGCATCTAAACTTAATTTCAAGGTCTAATTTTGAGTGAAATGGTCACTATTAACTAAAGTAGAAACGATAACTAGATTATTTATGTTATCTACACCTGCAGAAAAGCACCACTGTGTACCTCTACCTTCCTTTACTACTAATTTACTTATGTTTCTGAAACCGAAGATCTTACATGAGTTCAAATACCAGCGAAACTTCATTAGCCTTAGAAACCTTGAAAAGGATAGTCCCAGGAAATCACTTGTCCATCTTCTTTTGTATGTGTGCCTGTCAGCTTATTAGAATTGAGTGAATGAAATTTGAATGGCCTATAGTCACGTGCACAATTACTCAATGAATGGCATTACTCTTCCAGTGGTCACTGAGTACAAGGACTTGGGAGTGGTTGTGCAGCATGACTTGAAAACAGCAACAAACTGTAGAGCTGCAGCCACTAAGGGTTTTCGAATATTATGGGCCATACGCAAAGCTTTTGCGAATTTTGACGCTGAAATATTTCGTATATTATATCCGACTTATATCAGACCTCATTTGGAATATGGGATCCAGGCAGCGAGCCCGTGTTTCAAATACGAAATAGACTTATTAGAAAGAGTGCAAAGAGTAGGAACTAAGCTAATAAAGGGTTTCTCAACCCTCTCATATGAAGAGAGGTTAAGTCGACTGGGTTTATTTCCACTGTCATACAGACGACTTAGGGGTGACCTAATACTAGCATACCGTATCCTAAGAAATGATTTTGGAGCAAATTTATCTAATTTATTTCTTCCTTCTAGTACCAACCAACTGCGAGGACATCACCTCAAGGTTCAAAAACCACGGTCGAATCGTCTGCGTTTGGAGATCCGTTTTTCGCATCGGATTGTGAACCATTGGAACTCCCTACCGGAACACGTCGTATCAGCGCCATCCGTTGATTCATTCAAAGCGAGATTGGACCTCCTGTGTGTAACAAATTGAAAGGATTAACACAGGCATATACTCTACTATCCTAAATAAATTGTAAACTGTAAACTATTTAGATACGAAAAATACTTTTCAGCGTAAACCACTGCTGTTTATGAAGCTAATTATGAGTTAATAGGTAATTATGAATATATTTTAATGTCATCATTACAGTAATTTTCATGTCCCAACTCACTGATCACTACTATGAACACTTTTGTTCAGTATTATTTCTGCCATCTCCGTTGTCAAAGATTATCACTAGCATACCGTTACCGATAGCTTCTCCTACAACATGAAGGATAAGGCTACATATAGAAGTAACTCAATCAGTTTTATTGGCTGAAACGAATGTTTCTGGAGGTCTCAACATATCAAGTAAGTCGTCTGAATAGTGTTTAGACTAGAAGAAGTTATCAACATAGTGTAAGTCATGTAATGTATACTGGAGGAATGGGTGTAAAGTCATACTGATGGCGGGTAGGGATATCACAGCAGTTAAGCGTTTCTCTTGTATAACCAGAAAGGTAGATATATTGCATCCCCGTGCTAGGAAAAAAGGTTAGAACTGGTCGAGTCTTTGGCATTTCGCATAGATACAGTTTCAAAAATCACTTCAAACAGACTGTATGTATTACAGGTCTCAAGAAGTACTTCCCTGAGCTTTGTGGCGACTCAGCATAAATAATCTTCCTGTTTCAATCCCTTCTGTTTGCCGACTATCCAAATGGTGCCTTAGAAATATCTTATATGGTGTAGCCTTGGATTCCTTTATGGTTTGATTACATAAATTAGTTCGGGTCGTTCACGCTATCACTCCCTGTAAACTACCTGGCACTAATGTTGTTTAGTGACTTTCCTCTCGAGACATTATGTAGTATGTTCGTCTATTGATTAATTTATACTTATGAGGAACTGAATTTGACTAAAATTCTGAAGCTGTGTTTGTACAGTGTCTGGCCTTCTATATCTTTTTGATTTTATAACTTTCAGCCATCTCCAAGCTTTGAGCATATTGCATCGAAATTTGCTTCAAGTTTTGTCCACTTAAAGTTCTACGAGTTGATCACGGTTTGATATCAGTTAGAGAACCATTGAAAACCAGCACTGGAATACTGGACAGCTGTTTCATCCTAGTTTGGGGATCATCGGCAGTACGCACCCACTGGGATTCGAACCCATGACCTTCTGGTTAAAAGGCAAGCTGGTCTACCATTCAGCCACTGGGACCCGATTCAATGGCTCATGAATTCTTACTTCTACCAATTCGTGATTTAGCGTGACCCAAATCAGGACCGGAAGGTCCTGGATTCGAATCCCAGTGGGGGCGTACTGCCGATGATTCCCAAACTAGGATGAAACAGCTGTCCAGTATTCCAGTGCTGGTTTTCAATGGTTCTCTAACTGATATCAATCCGTGATCAACTCGTAAAACATAACTAACCCTTACAAACCAAACTATAGACACTTAAAGTTCGTTATGTTTGCGCTAGTTCTTATTTTCCCGATGAATTCCAGTCCAGGAGTTTGTGGACAGTTTCTGATTTCAACTGTATATTTTGAGCTGCATAAAAAGACTACGTACATCAAGCATTTGAAAACTTTTTGGTTTTTCATTATATTATCAAGACTTTGTTTTGTATTTAATCTTTGGTTTCATTATTCCTTGATTTTAAAGAGACCAAGAGACTTTCTCCCCAGAAAATAATTTTCTAACCAAAAATATTGTAATATCTACGAAGTTGCTGGGATCGTTCCTGAGTTCAATTGCATATGTGTGTTATTAAATTACTTCTGTGATAAAGAATCTTACATAGCAGGGCAGACAAGAGTACACTGGTAATTGATCATACATTGTTGGCTGTTTTCCTACAATCCTGTGTCGTCATAACGAACTTTGAGTCAGGAGATTTATAATAGAGGATGGTGATTCTACAGGAGAAAAGGAATGATAACATTTAATTTGTGATGATGAACTGACTTCAGGTTTGATCATGAGTTGAAATCAGTTAGAGAACCATTGGAAAACCTTCGGAGAGTATTAGACGGCTGTTTCATCCTAGTTTGGGACTCATCATCAGTACACCTCCCTGCTGAGTTTCGAATCCAAGACATGTCAGTTATAAGGCGATTGAGCTTGTAGAACATTCAGTCCCTGGGACCCGATCTAATGAGCAGTCCATGAGTCCTAAAATCGGCCAGTTTGCGGCATATCTAGCGCAACCATCAGCCAATGTCATAGTCGAGTGACTGTTCTCTTACTAGACTTGGTGAACCCCTGGGTTCGAGGCTTATTGGGTGCGTACTGACAAGGAGTCCCAAATTAGGACGAAACAGTTATCCAGTACATCCTGCTGGTTTTCCAATAGTTATCTAACTGATGTGGACTCGTGATCGAACCTGCAACCAATCAAATCCCTTCAAACAAACACTTGAAAACTGACTTCAATCCACTATTCTCTTACAGCGTAGGTTACTTCATAATCGAAGTTGAAATCACTTCAATTCCTGCAAATCGATAGTTTTAAATTAATGTAGTGCTCAGTAGTGACTGACTAGTAGATAAAGTTGCCTGAAGTTATATTGAGAAGTCCTGACCTGCAGAATCCATCAAGTTGGGTGTAAGGGCAGATACTCGTCGATAACATCGGCTGACGGTTGCGCTATACTTATCACGAAACGACAGAAGTTATAACTCATGGGTAGTTGGATTCCATCCTAGTGGCCAAATGTTCAAGAAGCTCTCTTTGTAACCTGAAGCTCCAGTATTCAATCATTCCTGGTTAGTGGATGGGTCATAGATGTGTACTGCGAAGGAGTCCCAAACAAGATTGAAACAGTTATCAAGTATTATTACTATATTTTTGTTTTCTTTAGTTCATAGAGGAACATACGGCTCCAGCCGAACGTCTCCATTGCGTTCGGTCCTCTGCCAACGTTTTCACCTGGCTCCACATTTGCCCACATGCTTTCATCTCCTCTTCACATGACCTCCTCCATGTCATTCTCGCACTGATCACGAACTCGCCTTTTCTCATTCGATCGGGTTTCACCTAAAAGATGGTCTGTCTAATGATGTCACTTGATGGTTTCCTCAGAGTATGGCCAATCCACCTCCATTTCTTTCCGCATATTTGTTGCACAATTGCTTCCTGCTGGGTTTTATACTCCCAGAGGTCCGTCTCTGTTGCTGATCTTTTCTGAACGGCCATCTGATCTTGAGTATTATTGAGCGACGACAGCTGTTGATGAAGGTTTGTAGTTTGTTTGAAGTGCTCTTCATGACATGCCAAGTCTGTGATCCATACAGTAACACTGACTTCGCATTGGAGTTGAAAATCCGGATCTTATTTTCATTTTCATGCTGAGTAGTGCTGTTGACCCACACACAGACTTGAGAGTGATGAGAGCTTGCCTTACTTTCCCGACCCTCACTTTGATATCCTCATCAGTTCCGTCTGCATGTAGTTGAAACGATGCTTCCCAGGTAGGTAGGTAGATGAAGGAGGTTGCTTCTTTCAGATTTCTCCCATTTATGCTGACTTTTGTTGTTGCTGTTGGCCAGGAATCTTCATCACCACCTCTGTTTTCTCTATGTTCACCTGAAGTAATGATTTACCAAAAACCAAAACGATATTGAGTTATTAATTTGGCTAATATGATACATAATTCAAGCTGCTTATCTAAGTTCATCTACACTCTTGAATAATCATATACATAATTTATGAGTAACACGTTATATGGATGATTTTATGATATCATTGTCTGATCTCATAAATTTAGACAAGTGAACTAAAGTTACCGTTGTGCCTTATATATCGTGAACTAGTAGAAGTTAGAATTCATGAACTGGTCATTGCATTAGGTCGCAGTGGCTTAATGGTCCAAGAGCTCACTCACCTTGTAGCCGGAGGGTCCTGGGGGTGGGGTGGGTGACTACGGATGAAGAGATCTCGATTAAGACGAAACAGCTGTCCAGTACTCCTTGCTAGTTTACCAGTGCTTCTCTAAATGATGTCAACTAGTGATCGAACCTGTCACCATTCAAATCCCTGCAAACCAACACTTTATATTTTATATTGTTCAGTAGGTTGTGTCCATTTGAGATAACCCGAATTAATAAAAAATGAGTTCATATTATCCTGGTATTTCTTTGTCATTCTTGCTTTGTTTAGGTTTCTTAATGGAAAGAATTGTATGAAAATTTATGAAACTTTAATTCAACACTTTCTCTATTTAAGTATTGCTTTTTAAGGTTACAGGATATCATGATCATTTCAGCGTTCTCTAACCGATGTCAGCTTATGATGAAATCCTGTAACTCTCTCTCTCTATCTCTCTATTTAATTTCCAAGTATTTCAAAGGCATTTATCTGAATTATTATGTTTTCCCTGTTGATTTTGACTGAAATGCTCAGTCTCCGTGAAAAAATATTTCAGCTGTGAATACGAACGATTTGATTGACGATGTCTGAAGGTCAACATAGTAAGCTTAGCAGAATAGCAACTGACACATGTTGCACAAAACTTGACTCTTGCGGTTTAGTGGATAACACATCGGAGTTTGAAACAATTGAGTACTAAGCTCTAGTCTCATTGAGGATGTAGTCACCCACTGAAGATTCTCACACGACATCCAGTGAGGAGTTTTAAGTGGGACAAAATGCACATCTTGGATTCCAACAACCTAAATAGCATCATAATAAAAACTGTCTAGTTTTACATCAGAAATTACGTTTTTTATATTTCTAAACACTGGGAATATTCTAAAATTATGGGATTTTTTGGGAATTCGGATAAATTTCATTTTTTTAAAATTCTGTCAAGTACCAATATCAACCAGAGAAATAATTGAAAGCCAGGAAGCAATGCACAGCTGCTTCGTCCTAGTTTGGTACTGTTCTTCAGTGCTTATCCATGAATCTACCAGCGATCTAAGTTGAAATTAACCTAACCCCTCACCAAAACGCATAATATAAATATCAACCTCGAATTTATTGATGGCTCCTGGATGGATGTCCTTAAACTGTATTGAGAAGTCACAGCTAGTGAGGTTCATCATGTCAGGAAGAAATGGATGTTTATTGAAAGCACTGGTTGTGAGTAGCGCTCTATCACGAATTTATAGAGTAAGAATTCACGGGTCACTGAATGGTCAGCGAGTTCGGTCTTGTAGCCTTTAGGTCCCTTGTCCAACTCCTGGCAAGTGGGATCATGAGTACGAACGGTTGAACAGTCTCAAACACTGGAAGAAACACGTGTCGACTGCTCTTCGGTTTTTGGTGATGTCTGTGAATGACATTGGTCCGTGACGGAATCTAGAATTAATTGGCATACAAGATTAACTCTTTGTTTTAATCAAATAGATAAAATTTCTAATTTTGCTTTTTCTTTGATGATGGCGCTTTTAGAGATCTCCGCAATACGATGTTACCAGTGTGATAGTAATGAAGATCATTCATGTCCAGCTAGAAGATATTTTGACACGAGATTGAATGCAATGATCGACTGTATCAGTTTCTTATCTCATTCACCTGGAACATTCTGTGTTAAAACATATCAAGAAAGTACTGGTTGGAATTCATGGATAAAGATAACACGAAGTTGTGGTGCAAGAACTGATTATGGTAAGAATTTATAAACATACATGTAGATTCCTAATTATGTCTCATTATAAAGACGTAGTCAGTCATACTACACTATTCTATACAAATACAACGAGACTCCACTGTTGTACTTCATCTTGCAATGTGATATAAAGACATATTACTGATATACGTATATATATATATATCATTGTCCCCTTGGGTTCCGAGTGGAACATAGGGCTTCAAAAGTACATTTCCACTACGTCCTATTCCCTGTGGGGCTCTTTAGTTGGTCCCTCAAATGACCATGGTCTTTGATCCCCTCCTCAGTTTCACTCTCAGAGTGACACCCCACTCGTCGTTTCTCATTCGGGTTCCACTAAAGCGATGGCCTAATGAGCGATGTCATTTGACGGTTTCCTCAATGTGTATTCTGTACACCTCCAAGTTCTTCTGAATATTTATTGAACAGTTGACTTTTGCCTGTTGGTTCGTTCTCTGTCAGAGATTCTTGTTGCTAATTCTATTTGGCTAACCATTTAATGTTCAATATGGAGCTAGCGATGTAGGCAGCTGTTGATAAAAGTTTGAAATTGCCTGTTCTATATGCTTTTGGTGACGCCCCGTGTTTCGGATGCATGTAGAAGAACTGAATGACTTCTTAGTGCATTGAATATCCGAATTTCGTTCTTTATGCTCGTTGAGTACATAAGATTATCTCCAAACTTATTTCGGAGTGATGAATGCGTATCTTACCTTTCCGATTCTGACTTCGACATATTCATGCGTTCCATCTGTAGTTGAAACGATGCTGGTTGCATAGATGAATGAAGGAGGCAACTTCTGTCAAACCTCTCCAGTTGATGGTGATTGGTGCTAGTTGTTATTGTCCCTGTTGGTTGGCTATCTTCATCACCTACCTCCGTCGTCTCTATGTTCACCTGGAGTCTTGTTTTCCCTGCCTGCCTCATCCTCCAGTTTGTTGGTTTTTGCCAGCAAGTGTTCGAATTTATGTGACATTCAACATAGATCAGATACAAAGTCCAGACCTTCTAAAATCTTCTTATTAATAGTCCAGCGTATTCCTGTCTTCTCACTCCCTGTGCACAGTCTGACGCATAATCTAGTCCACTACAATAATTGCAGACACGCAGTTTTGTCTTACTTCTGGCTTCGCTTTACACTCTCTATCGAGTTTTCCTTCATGGATCACCGGACACTTGGCATTGTCATATAGTAGCCAGCTGTTGAATAAGGTTCATAAAGCTTGGAGCACTGCATACCGTTGTGTTGAAGTAATTTCCAAATTACTTCACGGTCAACTCTGAGCTGTTGAAGGCCTTTTCAAAGTCAATGAAATTGAGGTAGAGGGAGCTTTGATTTTTATTCTATACTCTGTTTGATGACGATGTGTTAAATTTCAATTTAATCAGCACATGATTTGCCATTGTTCCCTTGGGTTCTGAGTGGAACATAGGGCTTCAACAGCACGTCTGCTCTCCTCTTCATCTAGGCCCGCGATTGCGCGTAGTCGTTGATCTCCTCCTCACACGACCTCCTCCATGTCACTCTTTTACCGACCCACATCCAACTCGTCGTTTCTCATTCTGGTTCCAACCCACCTATGGTGCACGATGTCATTCGATGGTCTTCTCAATGTGTGTCTGATCCATCAGTCCACATTTTCTTCTCCGTCTTTGTTCAGCGATCAGTTCTCGCTTGTCGGTTTGTACCCAGAGTTTCTTTTTGCTACATCTTTCTAGCTTGTTGGTGTTGAGTGTGGAGCGAAGGCAGATGTTGATAAAAGTCTGGATTGACCTGTTCAAAATGCTTTTGTGGACTCGTGCACCAAGTCTCTAACCCATATAGGAGCAGTGATTGACTTACCAGTGGTGCTTAATATCCAAATTTTGTACTGAGTGCTGAGTGTAGAAGATTTCCAAACCAACTTCAGAGCAATGAAGCTTTTGACGTTATCATGTGTACTGTCGCGTATGGTTGAAACGATGGCGGCTGCCTAGATAAATGAAGGAAGTAAGTGACCTCTTTCAAATTTCTCCCATTGAGAGTAATTTGTGCTTGTTGTTGCTAGTTGGTTGGTTATCGTCATCACCTCCGTCTTCTCTATGTTTACTTGAAGTCCTGTCTTCGCCACTTGCCTCATCTCCCAGTTTGCTGATTTTGCCCTGCGGATCTTTGAGTTTGTATGACATTAGACATAAATCATCTGTGAAATCCAGATCTTCTAGAATCTTCTTATCAGGTCAACATATTCTTGTCTTCTTATTCCCCACACACACAGTCTGACGCATAATCCAGTCCACCCTAATTGAGAATATCACCGGTGAATGCGGACAGGAAGCCTTATCTTACTTCTCTATTCACCTCACAGGTCTCACCGAGTTTTCCGTTGAGAATGACTTGATTCGTAGCATTGTCATATAGCTGTCAAGTAAGGCTCATAAAGATTTGGAGTACTGTACTCCATAGAGCTGATTTAATTTCAAAACTACTTTGCGATCAACTCTGAGCTGTTGAAGACCTTTCCGAAGTCGATGAAATTGCGGTATGGGGATATTTGACTTACATTCTGTGTCCTGTTCGATGATAATGCGTAGAGTTTTGTTTTAATTTGACCAGCATACGATTTGCCTTTCCTTAATCCAACTTGTTCGCGATGGGTTTCTGCATCGAGTGCATCTTTTATTCTCTGCGCGATGACGCGACTTAGTATTTTACTTGGTATATATGTATATATATACATACTGTTCAGTGACTTGGAACACGCCTTAGAACTCAGTGACTATGATAAACTTTCATCAACAGCTATCGTCACAGCACTGGAGATCAGAAAGCCAGAAAGGATGACAAGTTACAGAAGAATTCAGGGAATAAACCAGTGAAACTGTTGACTGACAAGTATGACGAAGAAAATAGATTGAATTCCTGGAAAATATCCATCAGGACATTAGAGGGAAAAGAACAAGAAGTTCATCAAACATATCTGTCTTTTTGGCGATTTAATCCTTAAAAGCAGCTGTACAATCGCATTGATATACATAAGTTGACATAGATACAAGCACTATTTAATCCCACGTAGTAACGAAGGTGGTTAAAGGTGATAATAACTGTCAACTTGATATGGAAGTTCGAAGGTGTAAGTATGTGGATTACAAGGGTGAATAGAAACAAAAGTATTAAGGATTAGGAAATAGTTGCGTTATATGTAAAATAATTTCTTTTAAACAAATACAACTGTTAACATGATGAGCATGGAAACAAATTGAGATAATAATGATAAGAAGAAGAGTGATATTCTCTAACCGCCCACTGCTTCTAAGCAATATGAAGGATAAACTTCCGTATATGACCACTCCAATTTGCATATATCAGCTCACCTGCTCTTACGGAGATAAGTACATAGATCATTCTATGCAGGTCCTATCAAATCATGTTATTATTATTATTATTGTTCCCTTGGGTTCCTAGTGGAACATAGGGCTTCAACTGCACGTCTCCACTTGCTTCTGTCTTCGGCTGTTCTTTTCACTTGCGTCCATGTTATTCCATACTGTTTCATCTCCTCCTCACACGATCTCCTCCATGTCACCCTTGGACGTCCCACTCGCCGCTTCCCTTTCGGGTTCCACTCGAGGGCTTGACGCGCGATGTCACTCAACGGCCTCCTCAGCGAGTGTCCAATCCATCTCCACTTCCTCCTGCATATTTGTTGGGCGATCGGTTCCTGTTTCGTTTGTTCCCATAGCTTCTTGTTTGTGATTCTTTCCGGCCATCTAATCTTCAGTATGGAGCGAAGACAGTTGTTGATAAAGGTCTGCAACCTGTTGAAAATATTCTTGGTGACCCGCCAAGTTTCTGATCCGTAAAGCAAAATTGACTTGACGTTTGTATTGAAAATCCGAATTTTGTTGTTGATGGTGAGTGACGAAGATTTCCAGATTGGTTTCAGGTTGATGAATGTGTTTCTCGCCTTCCCGATTCTCGATTTGACATCCTCGTCCGTTCCTCCTGTGGTTGAGACAATGCTCCCCAGATAAGTGAAAGAAGTAACCTCTTTCAAATCCCTCCCGTTGATGGTGATTGGCACTGGATGTTGCTGCTGTTGTTGGTTGGTTATTTTCATAACCTCCGTCTTGTCTATGTTCACCTGGAGTCCTGTCTTTGCTGCTTCTTCGACCAGTTTGTCGGTTTTTGCTTGTAAGTCTTCGATTTTGTGTGACATCAAACATAAATCATCCGCAAAATCCAGGTCTTCTAGGTTCTTCACGTCGGTCCAGGATATCCCTGTCTTCTCGTTTCCCACTGTCTGACGCATAATCCAGTCCACCACAATTAGGAATATCATTGGTGATAATAAGCACCCTTGTCTGACTCCTGTGTTTACTCCAAACGCTTCGCTGAGTTTTCCGTTGTGGATCACTTGACATGTGCCGTTGTCGTACAGTTGTTGAATAAGGTTGATGAATATTTGCGGTACGCCGTAGTACTCGAGTAGTTTCCAAATTACTTCGCGGTCAACGCTGTCGAAGGCCTTCTCAAAGTCTATGAAGTTGAGGTAGAGATTTGATTGCCATTCCATGCTTTGTTCGATGATAATGCGTAGAGTTGCAATTTGGTCAGAACATGATTTGCCTTTCCTGAATCCAGCTTGTTCTGGTCGGAGTTCTGTATCCAGCGCGTCCTTGATTCTCTCCAGGATGATGCGACTCAGGATTTTACTTGGCGTCGACAGGAGCATGATTCCTCGCCAGTTCTTGCAGAGTCCCAGGTCGCCCTTCTTTGGTAGTTTCACCAGGTAACCTTTCCTCCAGTCAGTAGGCACCTTTCCCTCTTTCCAGATCTTTTGCAATAATGGAGTCAGCATATCTGCCGTCGTTTCTGGGTCCGCTTTCAGTGCTTCCGGGGGTATTCCATCTGGTCCAGCTGCTTTTCCAGCTTTCAGAAGCTTGATTGCATTCATGACTTCAGTTTTCGTTGGAGGATTGGTGTCAACTTGCAGTTGTGTACGTGCTGTTGTTGGTATTACTGGACGGGTTGTAGGTGGTGGTCGATTCAAGAGTCCTTTGAAGTGGTCCGCCCATTGTTTAATCTGTCTTTCTTCTTTGGTAATTGGCTTCCCTTGGCTGTCTTTTATAGGTTTCACTTGTGTTGATCTCTTCCCGGATAGAGACTTGGTTATCTGATATAGTGTCCTCAGGTCCCTTTTGCCTGCTGCCTTCTCAGCTTCAGTAGCCAGGTTGTCGTAGAATTGTCTTTTGTCCTTCCTGGCACTCTTCTTCACTTCTTTGTCCAGTGCTGTGTAAGTTGAGTTCAGCGTCTCTTTCTCTTGTCCATCTTTGCATTGAATCATTTTCTCTTTCACTTTTCTCCTCTCCTCTATTAGTTTCCAAGTGTCTGTTGAGAGCCATTCCTTGTCTTGTTTCTTCTTTCTTCCTAAAACCGTTGAGCACGTTTCGTTGAAAATTACCTTCAGGGAGTTCCTATGGTCTTCCACGGATGATTCCTCAGTGGTGCCACGTAGTGTTTCCTGCTTTGCTCTGACAGTTGCAGTGAAAATGTCCTGTGTGATTGTGTCCTTCAGTTTGTGAGTGTTGAACTTGCATTGTGGCCTATCCCCAGGTATCCTCGAGGCTTTCAGCTTCACCTTGAAAGTCCCTTGTACCAGATAGTGGTCTGAACCCACATCTGCTCCTCTCCTCGATCTTGTGTCCAGTAGGCTCCGTCTCCACTTCTTTGAGATTGAAATGAAGTCTATCTGGTTTTTGGTGTGTCCATCTGGTGAAATCCATGTTGCCTTGTGTATATCCCTGTGTTTGAACACACTGCCACCAATCACCAAATCATTGAAGGCGCAGAAGTCTGAGAAGAGTTCGCCATTTTCGTTCATTTCACCGAGGGCCTCACGACCCATGGTGAGTTCTCTTCCTGTATTGTCTCCTCCCAGTTTCGCATTCATGTCGCCCATCAGGATTTTGATATCGCTCTTTGGGACGTTGTCCATTACTGTTTGTAGTTGACTGTAGAAATCCTCCTTCTTCTCATGTTCTGAGGCGTTTGTAGGCGCGTAGCACTGAATGATTGTAACCTTTTTTCCTTTTGAGTTGAACCTGGCTGTCATTATCCTGGAGGAGATTGGTTCCCACTGCATGAGAGCTTTGGCTGCTGTTGGTGACATCATGATGGCTACTCCCTCGGTGTGCTCGTGATTGTCCTCTGGGTGACCGGAGTAGATTATTGTCTCTCCAGTTGATAGTTGGCTCCTTCCACATCCGTTCCATCTGCTCTCGCAGATTCCCAACACTTTTATTCTATATCTCCTCATTTCTGCGGCTACCTGAGCAGCCTTCCCAGCTTCGTACATTGTACGAACATTCCACGTCCCCATCCTTATTTTCGCTTTCATCGAAAGAAGGCAGGCACATCGGCTGACTGGCTTCCCGAAGGCTTTCACCAGCCCGCGTCATTTCACTTCCCCGATTCCAGCGAAAAATAAGGTCACTATTTGTAATTTTAGAATTTTGAATATATTTGTGCGTTGAAGTTTTAGTAGCAATTTGGTTAAGTTTTGGGGGTGGAGTTGCTAGCACCACGCCCCAACCCTCCCTCTTTATCCGGGCTTGGGACCGGCTAGAATACTAGTGACCTAGTAATCTAGGCGAGGTTATCAAATCATGTTAGAGAACATTATCCACCATGACAGCAAAGGGGAGGTATTGGTTCAATCAGAAGTGACATAATTTAACACCTCATCAACACACCATCTCAACTGACTCATTACGTTCAGAATCAGTTACAGAATAAACAAAAATCTACCATAGACAGTGTGTTCCCAACTTCTTTGTACTTCAGAATTACTCGCCATATGCATCGAAAAGCCAGAGTTATGTGTTCAAAAGAAACTAGTCCAACCTCTACATTTATCATGGATCTGATTCGGTTTGACTCCTTAGTTTTCGTGTGTTTTTTGTTTTGTTTTCTTTTAATTCCCTTCATCTTTGTCCATTTCAGTTATAAAAAGTCATTATCTCATTTTGTTTCCATGCTCACCACATTCATACTTGTATTCTATAAAAACTATTTACTAATCCTGTGCTTACTTCAAACATTCAACAATGCCCACTAAAACATCGACTTTACTCTTGAAGCCGAATCCGACGGAATGTTCCACTTCCTCGACGTCCATCTGACAAGATATGCCAGCAACTCTCTGAAAAGGTTCATATACAAAAAGCCTACATGGAATGGGCAATTCATCAACTTTCAAAGCTTCCTTCCCCTAAGCAGAAAGAGGAACCTGATATACACTCTTTCCTCGACGATTCGGAAGATATGCAGCGAGGAAAAGATTGACGAAGAACTGAGTAATCTCCGAAGGACCCTGATGGAAAACAGTTTTTCAACCAGGTTCTTACACAAAAACCTCAAATCAAAGAAGACTTCCGAACAAGTTCAATCCGTCCCAGAGAAGATACTTCTGCTTAATCTAGAATTCAAAGGTGACATTGAAGCAGAAATCCTTTTTAAACGCCTCTGCAAATCTCTGAGGAAGACATACTACGCCGCGAGCTTACGACTAACGTTTTCCTGCAAGAAACTGTCCAACCAGAACGCGAAAGACAAACTGTCTCATTGGGCCACTTCAGTGTGCATATACCAGTTTACTTGCTCTTGGGGAGCTGAGTACATCTGCCACACCATGTTCCAACTTGAAAAACGCACTCGTGAACACTATCCAGCCTAGCTAGTAAAAGGAGAACGAAAAAGGGTATTTAGTTCAGTGAAAGAACATCTGGTCAATTCAGGACATTCAACGCCATTAGAAAAATCCTTCAAAGTCATATACAAGAATCGATCAAACCTATCAAAGGGAGTAAAATCAAGGAATCTGGGCGTAACCAAGGCACTAGCCATCCAAAATCTCAAACCCACGCTATGTATACAAAAGAAATACGTCCAACCCTTGTCCCTACCGTGGCCAACATAAACAGGTAATTCTTCTAATAGTGGCTATCCCATTGACTTTCTTAGCCAAACTTCCTGTTTATTCATGTTATTTTAAGTTTTTCATAATCCCTATTTACACTACCATATTTTCATATTCGAACTTCTTGTCTTTTTTGTCATTTTATTATTTATACATATTTAATCCTTGATTGCATATACAATTGTTCGTCACATTAGTTATGATCCCACTAGATTTTGTTATCCAAACATCCTGTCTATTTTTATTTCTACATTTCTAACCCCCAATTGCACAATATGTCAGTTTTCTCAGTAATCATGATGCTACTTTGTTTGATTTTTATCTGTTACCCCCTGTTTATTATGGCATTTTAATTCCTAATTGTAATTTTATGAATCTGACCCTTGATCGGAAATTATTCTAAAACTTTCCCACTCATTTATCATAAATACATGAATGTACAGCCTAGTTGACGGTGACTTCGCCGGAAAGAACATTTTCTTCGCTGCAACTGTATTTTTAATCCTGTACAATTTTGTTCCTCTTTCGGATTGTAATATAAACTGACACCTTCAAACTTTCGTAACAAGTTGAGAATTATTATTATTATCATATTTAACGAGCGAAACAGCCGCCCGGCGTTTAGATCACTTTTATCTAGCTGGCGGGCTGACTAGCAAACATTACCGGTTCATTTGAATGGTATATATATTTATATATAAGTAGTATGCACTAACCACGTCTAAATAATCTTCTAATCTAATTCTTCCTTTCTTTCATTTATTTCCTTATGCTAAACAGGATTAGCATGGAGTTGTCGTTATTGGTTTGAAGAACAAGGTATCTATAAAGAAGTTTGCTATTGTCAAGATAGAGATGGTTGTAATTCAGCAATAAGACAAATGAATTCCTCTTATAAATTAACTTTAGTCTTTATACAATTATTAACTTTTACCTTCATTTATATTAGAAAATATTAATGATAATAATTCTTTTTCCTAAGTGTACAATCTCACATTAATTTAGGCGCGAAATACTAATGTGCGCGAAATTTGTTTTACGAATAATCTTGAGCACTAGTTTGAAATTGTGATATTCATTGATTTCTATGTTATCGTGATATATATATATATATATATATATATATATATATATATATATATATATTCAGCTAGCTAGAATGTACACATGGAACAACACGGTCATAAATGTGCAGTGATATAACAGAGAGACATATGTAAACACAGCATTTGTTGTGATTTAAAAACCATCGTTTTTACGTATGAATGTATATACTTATAAATATTTGTAATTTTATAATATACAGGCTGTCTTAAATGTTCAATTAGTTTTGATTTCAATTTGGCGAAAATATGCATTAAGGCATGTATAAAACACAAAACAATTGAGCAAAAAATATCCTTTTCGATAATTTCCTCTTCTGGCTCTACAATTGGATATCTGTATGTTTACATACATAGAATATTCTAGAATAGTAGTCAATAACAATACCTTGGTGTTTTTTAAATAATATCGATTTGTAAAATAAGATCACGATGGAATTACAATTAACACAGGAAATTTAGAAACACAAGTATATTGAAAATCAACGCACACAGATCAAATACTCAACTATACTGGTGACAACCCAATTACTCACAAAAGAAACTGTGTGAAGACATTGTTTAAAAGAGTTCAAACACACTGTAGCACTCCTGTGTTGAAGAGAATGGAGGAAAAATACCTACTAAGGGTCTTCAAAAAGAATGGATATCCTCACAGTTTCATCAAAAAGTGTTTAAAGTCGAATCAAAACACCAACAAGAAACCATCATCAAAGACCACCAGAACATTCCTCCTATCATATATATATATAAAATATCTCTGAAATAACAGCTAAAATATTGAAACAGTTTGAAATAAACATAGTACACAAGCCATTCAAATCATTTAATTCGATACTGTACAAACCGAAAGGTCCAACAGAAAAAGAAGATAAAATTAATACCATTTAAAAAATGAACTGCAACAGGCATAACATCGGTCAAAGTGGGCGTCCCCTTCGAATCAGAATCCAAGAACACAAATCAGCCGTGAAAAGACACTATATATATTCTTCAGTATCAATGCATATAGACAATTATGGACATCAGTTTGATTGGGATCATGTCGAAATGTTAGACAGAGGAAACACCAAAAGTGCCAGAGAATTCCTAGAAGCCTGGTACTCAAGCGAAAATGCAATTAACAAACACGTTAATATAGATGAAATATACCAACTAATAAAAAGTAAATCAGGTGACCAAAAAGTTTAAAATTCAAGTCAATAGAAAATGGTCAATACAAATGTAAAGATAGTTACGAGGAGACGCAATTCTATCACTCATGAAGAAATTTAAATCATTTCACTTTGTGCTAAATATGGCGCTGAAGATGTTGTCCAGAAGGACGACGAAAGCTTCGCAAATCAACCAACCAGCTCAGAGAACACTACTAATTGCGAATTACAGCTCATTAAAGATGCATAAAATTTAACAACAATAATAAAGATATAATAGCAAATGGAATATCAGTTAAAATTAAGGAAATTTCTACAAAAAATTGAGTATCATTAGAACCTAGATGATCAAGGTAAGGACAATGTCTGAATCAACCAGCTTCTTTTGGACACATAAATTAGGCTTTTTAATGTGGATCCCAACAACCAGCCTCAGCAATATTTAGTAGTCGAACTGTTAAGGCGAAGTTAAGATTTATTGGTATGCGGTAAATGACGCTGAAAGTCGCCTCGTTGACATCAATCTTGTGTTCAGTATCCACAAGATGAGATAGATAGAATAGCGCTACGAGTGGATTGTGTTTGTCTTTTGCTTAACCACTCAGGGTGATGTTCGAAAATCCGACGATAGACACGCCTATTTTGTACGGCCTATATAACTGGCTCACTTCATAGGAGCAGTTAAATTAGTAGATAGATACACATGGAAGAGGCGAAT
This sequence comes from Trichobilharzia szidati, assembly GCA_944472155.2. NCBI lineage: Eukaryota > Metazoa > Platyhelminthes > Trematoda > Strigeidida > Schistosomatidae > Trichobilharzia > Trichobilharzia szidati. Next base: position 67,729 of record CALYDE020001049.1, read on the forward strand.
TAGCGCAGTTCATCTTTTACTCCCGAATGTAAAATAGGGTAGCTTTGGAGACACAGCGTAATTCAGCATCAGGGAATGGTGTTTTTACTGCCATATTCCTTAGGCGTTGTGTTAATATCTTGCTGATGTTATCCCCCAGGAACTGAATTTGTAAAAATAAGGCCTTTTTAGGAACTGTTGGTACCTTGGGCTGCTTAGATTTTAGATTCATATTCTTATCAATAAACTTTTCTGGATAACCGCTCTCAATCAGCAACCATTAAATATTATTAAGTCTCTCATCAAGACATTCATCCGAGCAGATTGTTCTTGCTCTGTGAAGCAAGCACTTTATCAGATTGTGTTTGTATTTCAAAGGCACGAAGCTGAAAAAAATGATTATACTGACAGTCAGTTGATGTTGGTTTTCTATATACATTTCTTCTTATTGTGCCGTCCTCTTTTCCAGTCATAAGGATGTCTAGAAATGAAATACTAGGGTCTTTTTCTCCTTCTCAATAGTAAAATTTATGGCAGGATGAACATCGTTAAATTTTTCCAGGCAGGATGTTCTTCGCTTCATCCTCATTTTTCATAATCGAAAATGTATCATCCATGTGCCGACAACAGAATTCAAGTTCATAAATTTTCGTCTTTCAAAGGCCCTTTTTTCTCGTTTCGCAAGGAAAATGTCGGTTTAAAAGGGATCCTAGTGGTTACTCCATTGCCGCGCTATGTTTTGATTTCATTGAACTAAGTAAAAAATACTTTCCATCCATCATTTTATTTGATTAATTAAACAAAGTGGATAACTTCAAAGTAGGTTTCACAATAAAGTGATATTGTAACAACAGAAGACAAGGGCCAGGCAACAGATCGTTTATTACGAAAAATCAACACGTATTTATAGATTTTTATGTACATTATTGTAGGTCAATGTTAGTAGAAAATACAGTCTGTTGATTGGTTGTTTCTCACACAAAGTTAACCTTGCATCTCTTGTGGCTGTGTCAGTTCATCTATATGTTAACTGTAACCGCCTGTCCACCTTGACCTTTGACCTCAATTACTGTCAACCAATTTGGCCAGCAACCATCTCTCACCACAACATGACTAATATTTGATACATAAACATTGACCTCAATTACTGTCCACCACTTGGCTAGTAGACCGCTCTCACCACAATATTATTTAGAAAACTAATTTAAACAAGAGGAGGCTGAGTACAACTATTTCGTCCAGGTTTGGGACTCCTCAGTTGTGAGACTGATAAAATTCCTACAAATGCATATATTTGTATATCAATCCATTAGGGATTAGTAGTGAGTGATTCAGTATGGAATGAACTTCCTGGATTTTGAACTCAGTTGTGTTCTCACAACTGATTGATTTAATTCGGGAGTTTCCGTTTTCCTCCTTCTAGATGAAATCTTCATAGAAGGTTTCAGTAGGAAATGAACTTTGATTTGTTGATATTAGATGGTTGGAGGCAATCGGTAGGAAGCCGTGGTGCAGAATGGGTTATCCGGCCCTCATGCAATATATATATATATACATAGCCCACTGGTACTTGATTACTGACTGGTTTCAACTGAGAACTCTGCACAGAGTGGATGACACTTTCACACACAGTGTTAAAAACAGAACATATCTCTAGCTTCTTGACACATTTAAACTCACTAGTAGAGGGAATACAATTCACATTTGAATCGGAAAATGAACAAGGCGAATTAGCTGTAGTGTTAGATTGTAAAATAAAACGAATAGAAGAAGGTGAACCGCACACTAGCGTTTATAAAAAACCAACGCCTTCTAATAGATATTTAGACTTTAATTCATCTCATCCGTTATCTGTTTCTGAAGGCAGGCTCAGTTAGGTGTCTAACAAACCGAACTATAGCACCAAGTAGCACAAGAAAAGACCTAAATGATGAAATGAAAAGGATAAAGGAGGCATTGGTGTTAAATAACTATCCCATAAAATTCATTAGGAAGACCGAAAACAGCCAAAATAAAAATAAAAATAATTATGAAACTAGTAATGATAACATAAATAAGAGAGAATATAAGTCATCTACTGTTATATCATATAAGGAGGGGACATCTGAGACCCTACGTAGGATTCTAAATAAAGCAGGAATTAGGGTGTCATTCAAACCTACAAACTCACTCAGAGACAAGCTCTATAGGTTAAAGGACCCAGTTGACCCAATTAAACAAAATAATATAATTTACAAAATACCCTGCAATGACTGTGCGTTAGGTCAACTACATAGGTCAAACTAGTAGGTTGGGAGTAATCAGATTGTTGGAACATAATAATTTAGCTAAGGTAAGAATGGTTGACCCAGAGAAGATAAGTAATTTAGAAAAAAGCTCAGCAATTGCACTGCATGCATTAACACACAACCACACAATAGGGTGTGAGAGGGTTAAGATTCTAAAAAGTAATGTAGGTGGGTGGAGAGAGAGATTGATTACTGAATCCATCCTGGTTCATCGAGTCTCCAATGAACACAACAGATGCAATGGGAATGACTCAATGCAAATACCAGAAATATGGAAGATATTATTACCACCAGTGAAATCAGAAGAGGGTAATAAATAATCTTAAAATTCCATTTCACTTCACGTACATCATAACATTCTAACAAGTTGCTTATTTTGATTATAAGAACACTCGTCTTATTTATCATCTGATTCTATTTGATCAATAACACTCATATTATTATTTCTGAATGTGCATTATCCCATACTGATTTTTATTCAAATATCTAGTGAGTTCCACACATGTATATAAATGTAGCAAAAAGTTGTGTGAGTAACTTGATATGATTATGAGCGGCAATAATTTGTGCTCGAAACGTGGTCATCAGTTAATATTACTGTAGATGTAACACTGTGTGATTTATCAAAATAAAATCTTATCCATAATGGAGTTGTACTCTACCACAGTGCCCAAGTTTTATGCTTATGTCGTGCATTTTATTGAATGATGAAGCCATGTTTTGATTTGACCACCACTAGCTGTCTTCCAACGTGATCCATCCTATGTCAGCTAACATCGCCATTCGTAGAAGAAGGCGATGGTTAGGCAGGTATGCGTAACACATTTCCTAATCATCTCAATCGATGTAACTTCACTGACTCGTCTATTGATTTCCCCCTCCAACTCACCTAGCACTCGATCGATGCCTAACCTCAATATTCCTCACCTTATTATACCACGAAGGATTATACACGGGAGATAGAACGCAAATACCCATGATCAAAGACAGCTAGCTGGCTTTTTCATATCTTACACTTTCAATAGCCATGTCTTACTGACAGCGATAAAGGAGGAAAGAGCGAACTGCTGCTGTGCAGTACACACGCCCTTTGATCGATAGTAAGCCGGATATCACATCTACGAAGCTAGAAATGCAGTCCGTTGGCTTATGCCAAACAAGCCTTCTGTATCCGTGCTGAAATTTTGTCAGCGATCGATAAACCCTCTGGAGCTGGTTGGTGTAACCTACCAAATAAGTGAAGCAGTCAACACGCTTCACCAACTACATCACTCCCCAATATCTTCAAGCTAGGAGTCAATGGATGCATGATGAATCTGTTCTCGGTGGCAAACAATTCACCAACCAGTAGAAAATCATCTTTGGTTCAGTCACTCACAGTTGTGGATGGCGCTGCTGTATCCCAGTAATCCCAGCTGATTTTCACTGCTTCTCTAACTGGCATCAATCTCAGATCAAACGTAAAACAAATCAAGTTTCTGCAAATCGACTCTTGAAAACCACGAAACACTGAACAGTTCAGGAACCTTCAGCAATGTGTACCTACAATCGCACTAGGGATCGAGCTCAGGACCGTCCATTGGAAATTTCAACCCTCGGGGGTTGGGGTTCAATCGGACATACAATTCTAACAGGTGCCTTTGGTTGAGCAGTGTATCAGTGATTCTCTCTCTAACTGATGTTATTTCATGATGAAATCGAACCTGAGGAATCCTTCCCATAAAACATTCGCTTCTGGATTGTCATCTAAATAACTAGCGGAATCAAATAAAATGATATTTATATTTCAATAGTTGACACATAGACACACAATGATAAGTTTTCATTTTTGGTAATGTTTCCAGCAAAATTACTAACCGTGATCAAATCAACTGTTGGAATTGTTCTGTTTTTAATTCACACACATTTATGATTTGTACTCACATATGTACATATAGTTCTTATTTTTGTCCATTCATTTTTGTGTATTCAGAATTATAATATTCCAGGTTGTTGACAGTTGTGCTGCCGAGTCACCTTTGTTACATGTTTCCGGTGTGACATTAATGAATATAGATTCTGTTATAAGTCTCTATTTCCATTTGTTCATATTAGTTATTAGAATACAAACATTGTTCCAATCGACATTGTGGGTTTTGTCCCATGCATATGCAGCTTCATCGACTTTGAAAAGGCTTTCAGCAGACTGCATCGATCGACAGATGATTTCGAAACTGCTTCGCTACAACAACAACAGTTGTACGACAAAGCTGCATGCCAAGAAATCCACAACCGGAAACTCACAGAATCCTTCGAATAGAAAAAGGGGAATAAGACAGGGTTGCTTACCCTCTCCAATGATTTTCTTGATTGAGAACGGTAGACTGGATAATGCGACAGACAGCGGGAAACGAGGAGACAGACATAATATGGACCCACACAAAAGACTTGCAGGATCTGGATTTGGTCGATGCTATATGTCTGATTTCCCACGAACTTGAAGATATGCTAGTGAAAAGAAACAAGATAGGACTTCAGGTGAACATAGAGAAAATAGAGGTGATGAAGATTTCTGGACAAGAACAACAACAACAGACAACGATCAGCTTAAATGGTAGGCACCTGAAAGAAACAACCTTTTTTACCTACCTGGGAAGCATCGTTTCAACTACAGGCCGGTGGGACTGACGAGGATATCAAAGTGAGGATCAAAAAACAAGTCAAGCTTTCATTTCTCTCAAGTCTGTGTGGAGATCAACAGCACTCAGCATGAAAAATAAGATCCCAATTTTCGACTCCAGTGTGAAGTCATTGCTGCTATATGGATCAGAGATTTGGCGCTGTGTCACGAAGGGCACTTCGAACAAACTACAGACTTTCATCAGCAGCTAACTGTCTTCTCTCAATACTACTCAAGATCAGATGGCTGGCCAGAAAAGATCAGCAATAGTGAGGGATCTCTGCAAGGGAACCAACCCAGCAGGAACCGATTGTGCAACAAATATGCAGGAAGAAATGGAGGTAGAGAAAACAAACCATCAAGCGAGTGACGTCACACGCCAGGCCATTGCTCGAGTGGAACCCGAATGGGAAGCAGCGAGTTGGTCGTCAGCGCGAAGGTGACATGGATGAGGTCATGAGAATAGCAGATGAAAGCATGTGGGCAGACGTGGAACCAGGTGAAAATGTTGGCGGAGAACCAAACGCAGTGGAAACTTGCGTCTGAGGCCCTATTTTTCTTTAGGAACTAAGGGAGACAATTTTTCTCTTGCTTTGTGGGCTTAATGAAGTGTGGCGACTCAAACTGCTGTACATCGGTGCAAAGTCCTGTGTTGAAAACAGTCAGTCAGGACAGTCGGCAGTCGATATTTTGTAAATCACATTGTTTTCACCCATCATTTTTATTGGATTGTTTAATTGATTTATTTTATTTCTGATTAGTTTGATTAGTTGACTTAAACATGGTGCGAATCCCAATATTTTTGACTTTTCTTCGAACTGAATCTCATGTACCATTTTTGTATGGTATTGTGACTGTTTTTCTCTTTGCCTTCCTCCTTCTTGTTATTCTTTGGTTTTACCCTCTTTTTTCTCTTCTTTATATTTATTATCTCTGATAAACCCTTTTGATTAGTTAGTGTCTAGTAACATTTTGAATAAGATGTTTATTTCTCTTCGTTGGTCATTTGGTGTTATTGTAAGTCATCTGCTTATTCGTTCTACAAGACTGTTGTATTCACCCTCATTTTACTATGATTGGATGGATGAGCTGAATGATAATTAAGGCATCTCAGAGAACGCGTAGTTTCCCCTACACATTTACAATCGTTTTTATGCTGTGCCATCTGCTGCTCTTTGTACTTCACAGTCTAACGTAGCACAACTGTCAACAACCTGGAATATTATAATTCTGAATACACAAAAATGAATGGACAAAAATAAGAACTACATGTACATATGAGTACAATTCAAAAAGTGTGTGAATTCGAAACAAAACAATTCCAACAGTTGGTTTGATCACCGTTAGTAATTTCACTCAAAACATTATCTGTCTGTATTCGACATAGAACTTTGCACTGATGTGCGGCAGTTCAAGTCGCCACACTCCTCCCATGTAGCACACAAAGCAAGAGAAGAAATGCATAATATAGGCAGTAAACAGAAGTGGGAGACAAAAGAATAGTAGTAACGAAGACCAATATAGTTTCATTGAAAATCATAAGTCACAAGGAGTGGATGTATCTGCGCCAGCCATTGAGGACGATTTCGAGCCATGTCACCATTTGTTTCCAACCATTGGTTTTTACCATCCCGAGGACCCCAACCATCCTGCGTGGCTTAAACTAACTGTTGTAGATTTCACTGACTGGTGCCATGTTTTGGTTTGACCGCCGATAGGCCTTTTCCAGCCTGACCTTATGTCAGCTAACATTGCCCATTGTCGAGGAAGGCGATGACTAGGCATACGTAACACAAAACATTACCAAAAACGAAAAATTATCATTGTGTGTCAACTACTGAAATATAATTATACTTTATTTGATCTATTACACAATGCTCAAACTTTTTACTGACATCAATTTTGGACATTCTGATCACACAAACACACGTATTTGTCATACATACCTTACATAGAAGGCGATAGAGTACACAAAGGGTTACAATATAGGTTAAACTGTTTACAGGTCAATATCACCGGTAACAGGTAGGGAGATGACGTCAGAATATGTTAAATTTATTTTTGAGGTCGAGCATTCACACCAGATCGATGGTATTTTCATGAGAAGTCCCTTAAAAACCCCTTGTTAGCTGGTATATACATGTGGCATGTGGAGAACCTTTAGCTGAGGACTTAACTGGAAAGTTCATTTTCATAAGACATATGTGAATGATATCATAGTCATTTGTGACAAATCGATCGATCCCACAGAAATCCTCAACCGGGTATATACATTAGAAAATAGCATGTCATTGAAATTATTATTTTATTCCTTCATGTTCCTAGTGGAATATAGGGCTTCAAGCCATAGCTTTGAAGTTTCGGTAGAAGTGGTGTCTATTTTTTTAGGATGGGTGTGTTAAACTCACGCCCAACCTTTCCTCTTCACCGGCTTCGCCAGGTTTATGAGTGCGTCAGTGGTCGGGAATCAAACCCAGAGAGCCACATGCGTGGTTGGCGAGCGCATTTTACCGCTGCATCACTGACGCACAAAGCCAGCTCCTTGACGGCGAATCAAACATGATCATAATAGGTAAATTTTGTTTTGATTAAGTCTCACAGTGTTATACAGTTATGTTTACTGATGACGTTTCGAGCACAACTTATTGCTCATATTCATATCAAGGTAATCACACGACTTCCTAAATTCATTTATATACTTCCATTGTTTTTCACTTGATTTGATTGGTAGTAGTATCTTCCATATTTCAGGTATGAGAGATGATTCATTCCTATTGCATGTGTTGGGTGTAGATTCGATGAACAAAGATTCAGTAATCAACCTCTCTCTCCACCTACCTAGATTACTTTTTAGAATTTTAACCCTCTCCCACCCTATTGTGTGGTTGTGTGTTAATGCATGCATTGCAACTGCTGAACTTTTTTTCTAAATTGCTTATCTTTTCTGGGTCAACCATTCTTACCTTAGCTAAATACTTATGTTCTGACAACCTGACTACCTCTGACCTACTAGTTTGACCTCACAGTCATTGCAGGGTAATTTGTAAATTATTTAATTTTGTCTAATTGGGTCCACGGGATCTTTTAGCCTACAGAGCTTGTCCCTGAGTGAGTTACTACCAAGCAAATCAAGTGAAAAACAATGGAAGTATATAAATGAATTTAGGAAGTCGTGTGATTACCTTGATATGATTATGAGCAATAAGTTGTTCTCGAAACGTCATCAGTAAACATAACTGTATAACACTGTGAGACTTAATCAAAACAAAATTTATCCATAATGGAATTACACTCTACCACAGTGCACAAATTTTATTCTTATATCAATTAACCTGATCATATGTGGAAGAAAATACTGATGGCTTGCCATTTATACACATAGTTATAACTCGTTATAACAAGATTGTTCAATAGGACAATTTGTCTACAGAAAGTCCATCTGGATGGGACAGTATCTAGATTACCATAGATTCTGTCGACTCCTGCCTTATTATTATTATTATCATTGTATCCTTTAATTCCTACAGGAACATAGGGCTTCAGCCGTGCGTCTCCAATGCGTTCTGTTCTCTGCTGGAGTCTTCACCTGACTCCATGTCTGCCTACACGTTTTCATCTCCTCTTCACATGACCTCCTCCAAGTCACCCTTGCACTGACGACCAACTCGCCGCTTCCCTTTCGGGTTCCACTCAAGGGCTTGTTTAGTGATGTCACTTGATGGTTTCCTAAGAGCATGGCCAATCCATCTCCATTTCTTCCTGCCTATTTGTTTCACAATCGGTTCCCGGTTGGTTCGCTCCCAAAGATCCCTGTTGCTGATCTTTTCTGGCCGGCCATCTGATCTTGAGTAGTATTGAGCGAAGACAGCTAGCTGTTAATGAAGGTCTGTAGTTTGTTTGAGATGCTCTTTATGACGCTCCAAGTCTCTTATCCGTGTAGAGTAGCACTGACTTCACATTGGAGTTGAAAATCCGGATCTTATTTTTGATGCTGAGTGCTGACTGTTGACCTCCACACAGACTTGAGAGTAATGAAAGCTTGCCTTGCTTTTCCGATTCTTGCTTTGATATCCTCGTCAGCTCTATCCGCCTGTAGTTGAAACCATGCTTCCAAGGTAGGTAAAAGAGGTTGTTTCTTTCAGGTTCCTCCCATTCATGCTGATTGTTGTCAGTTGTTGTTTTTGCTGTTGGTGGTGTTGCCCAGGAATTTTCATCACCTCTGTTTTATCTATGTTCACATGAAATCCTATCTTTGATGCTTCTTCTGCTAACTTGTTGCTTTTCGCTTGCATATCTTCCAGTTTGTGGGAAATCAGACATATATCATCGGCGAAGTCCAGATCCTCCAAGTTTTTTATGTGGGTCCATTTTATGCCTGTTTCCTCATTGCCCGCTGTTTGTCGCATTATCCAGTCTACTGCAATCAAGAAAATGATTGGCGATAGTAGGCAGCCTTGTCTTACTCCTGTCTAATAAGGTGTTAGTTAAAGGTTCTGTCAGACGCATTCAACAAATATGCATACAGGACACAAGGGAAGATTTACACAACATTACTAAAATATTGTTCAGTGGCAATTATCCAATGAAATTCATTAAGCGTTGCAGAAGTGTCAAACAAAAGGCTCCACCGATATAATTAATTCCCGAAAAGGATGTTTATACACCCTTACCGATCAGAGATTATCAGCAAAGTCTGACCAACTAAGCGAAAACTCAAGGCAGCACTTAACAGACCTTATTATGCTCTTATAAACCCTCACAGTATTCGAACAATAGTATCACATTCCGTTGTTATTTACTAATTTATATTTATGTGTGCGGTCACATGTACAGATCCAGGAAGTCAAGGCTACAGAACATATTCCAAAGTAGGTACAACAACAAATAAAATCCCCGGATACAAACCGATCCCGGAAATAGATATCCAACATCATTTATACCGAGGCCTATCATAAAGACGACCCGTCACAAGGTTGATCTCAATAATCTTCCTACATTTGGTTCCCTTGATAAATTTCGATAAAGAAATGAAGACGAAATTTGCAGTATAAAATGAAATCATCACCATTCTGTTTCATAGGTTCTCATCAGCTACCATTGACTACCTGAAATTACAATGGTTCAATATATAGATGAGAATAACATACTTTAATGTTTAAGTGATTGTAGAGAAGAAATACTATAAAACTGACGCATCCAAAATGTTAGCATTACAATTTTTTAGTTTAAGAACAAAATATTTAGAGCGAACAATTGTTTTCAATAAATTCTTCTTCAGGCTCTACAATTATAAATCCATTAATTTAAGTATACAATAGCCAGTAAAGGCAAATTACATTCATATCAGAAAGTGTATTGTTGTGGAACAAGTATAAGTAAGATGGGATGGAACAATAGTCAGATAGTTTTTTTAATATGCATGGTCAATGAGAACATGGGAGAAAATGAAATGAAGTAATTTAATTTAATTTAATGATGTGTGTTTATATATGTAAATATAGTCAACAGAAAATGCAGGTTTCGAGAGTGTGTGTGAGACAATATGAAAATAAACCAACGAATGGGGCGGACTAGACATAAGTTCAAGGTTGAAAATAACAACAGTAAAATAATAACGATGATATGGTGTAAAATTACAAGCACTATTGGTGAATGATTGTCAAATAATATCAATGAATATAATGAAGTGAAATGAACAGGATTTTGTAAATACGATAACAAGTTAGAAAAGCACTATTTAAACCTAAGGTAATGGAAATCATAAGAAAGGTCATGTAATCATAAAAGTCGAAAATGAACGTTTGTCAATGAAACAGAGGAATAGAATAAGAAGAAGAAAAGAAAATTGTGAAAGGAGTTTATAGTGTTAATGGAGGATTTGTTGGCTTTATTGTAGGCCAAGGTAAATATAGTGGTTGAACATCCTTCTTCTGTATGCAAAGAGATGGTCTTCTGGTATTTTTGATATAAGAATAAAACTTGGGCACTGTGGTAGAGTGTAATTCCATTATGGGTAAATTTTATTTTGATAGAGTCTCACAGTGTTATACAGTAATATTACTCTATATTACTGTATACAGTAAATATTACTGTATAACACTGTGAGACTTCTGGTGTTTTGTCGCATGTTCTCATTGATCATGCATATTAAAAAAACTAACTGACTATTGTTCCATCCCATCTTACTTATACTTGTTCCACAACAATACACTTTCTGATATGATTGTAATTTGCCTTTACTGGCTATTGTATGCTTAAATTAATGGATTTATAATTGTAGAGCCTGAAGAAGAATTTATTGAAAACAATTGTTCGCTCTAAATATTTTTAGTTTAAGTTTTCATCATCAATTTATACGCTTTCAAAGTAGAAAAGAGGTGGTAAGACAGAAAACATTAAAAATCAATCAACAGAACAGTGTTAGCTTGTAGGTTCACATAGCAACTCAAAAAGAGAAACGAAAGCGGCTACAGTTTATAAGATTGAAATTTGTTCAGTGAGTTGAGATCACTGAAATAGAAATTTCATTTATCCCTTCGTGTCAATGAATAAAACAAGTTTGGGTCCCATATTCAAATCTGTTGTAGTCTTAGTCATAAAAATGCTCAAACCTGTCTGATGTGTTCTCCTATTATTCATCATTCCTGTGATCCTGCCTTGACCCTATTCACTTAAAAGTATCCTCAACCCCCTTTATTTGTTACCCCATATTATTACGTCGTCACCGTTAATCATCTGTGATCTTGACCTGTAGACAGCTTGACCTATGCTATAACCCTTTCTGTATATGTGATCAGTATTTCCGAAATTTCACATGAACTGTGATCAAGATTTGACTGCAAAATTCCAAAATAATTGGGCGCCGAGTGATAAGCAGACATATGTAAAAACTATATTGTTGTAGAAATCTCAGCAAAATTGAAGTAAGTAATTGCGAAGTTTCGTTCGGCAAACTGGTCCAAACTTCTTAAAGGAAATTAATCAAAGCTATTTTGGACCAGTTTGCCGAAAGACACGTTGGAATTACTTATTTCAACTCCGCTGAGATTCTACAAATATAATTTTTACACATGTCCGAAATTTGTTGCGCTAAAACATTCATAACACACACGTTTCAGATACATGACGAGTTCTTATTGTTTTGTCGAAGTCTCTCGAAAATATATAGACTGAATTCATTGACGCAGAGGATATATTCACCCCCCACCCACCGCCGCCAACCATCTTCCTTCAACTACGATGTTTGTGGAAACCTCCGACGAGACACTGCAGCCCTTGCGTAAGTTGTTGTGTAACACAATACGTTTACTCGAACGGAAGAGGTACAGTAAACAAGTGATCAGATTATGGAACTTTTAGATGATCGAAAGATGACACAAAGTTTTTTTATCAAAATGTCCGTGATGTACATCACAATTTCCACAGATGCTAGTGATGATAACGACACAAGTAACACTCAAAAGCAAACATACACGATTGTAGAGAGTATGCCAGCTGTGCGATGAAATTTGTGGAAAAGGAAGTGTTCTAAGGTAGAGAAGGTAATTTACACCAGTCATTCGACTGCTAAGGAAGTAGAGAGTCTCACATTCGTTGAGAAGAGCAAGAAACCCACCACAACCACCCCCACGTGAAGTATCACGATGGATGCCACGTCCACGGCAGTATATACAGGCCACAATCTGACAATTTACACAAAAAGAAAGAAAGTAGGATTAACTAAATAATTTCACAGACTGAATTTTTGAGCTGAACAACCGCAGTAAAAGCATATATGGAGTGAATGCCTTGAAACCAGGTCTCCAACAAAATATTTATCATCAGTAATCTGATCATACCCCAGGAGCAGTTTACCAGAGCGATAAGTGATGAACAAGGTAGTTATCAAGCAACTTAGCCCCGAGTTCCTATTGTAATGAAGACGTAGGCGATTGATCCGATAAATACTATGTATGTCCTTCAACTTTAAATCCAAAACACCAGTATTCCTTGAACGAAATTATATTGTTTGGCAATTAAAGTGAAGAAAACTACAAAGTCTACAAACAAATGTTAGGTACAAATGAAGTTATAAAGTACTTTTATTCGTTTTTGTTCCCGTCTTCGTTCAACTTGCAAGCGATCGAACCATTCGCGCCTTTGAATTGCCCACCAATGGCTGCCAGTTCCAATAAACAAACGTTCAATGTTCACGTCCATTGACAGTAGTTAACAATGTTACTTCGATAGAAATCTATGCATCTCAACTAATTGCACATGGAAAATGTTGGAAGACGAGTTAACAACAATTTCAAAGCGTCCAACATCCATCATGAGTTGATCTAAGAATGTCACTAATCAACTAGCTTATGTATTCAAAACTTAAGAGTCAAAGTGCCCAGTGACCGAACATGAAAGGCAATACTGCAAAGTATATATTCCTGGCTGACTGCAGTGTCAATTTCTAATGAAGAGTGTCACCTTGCATTCGACAATCACTGCAGTATCTATCACCAAGTGTTGATTGCTTTATTTTCCTATATCAAGCTTAACTGCAGACTGGCATCAGTTAGAAAATCATTGCGAAACCAGCTAGGAGTACTGAAGAGATGCTTACTCTTAGTTTGGGACTCATCATCAGGATGCAGCCACACTGTGGGGTTCGAACCCCGGACCTTCCGGTCACAAGATATGTCCTTAGACCATTCATTCATACACTGGGACCCAATCAAATGGCTGATGAATTTCAACAGCTTTACTGATTCGTGATTTTACCGTGACTACTAACTATTTGGCCTCAATCCCGACTCTTTAGAATTTATTTTGTATACATGTTTAGCAGCTACAGCTACTTTTCAAGAGTTCGTTTGCAAGGATTTGAAGTAAGATTACGACCTGACCGAGATCAGTCAGGTAACAAATGAAAGAAACAGAGGGGGAGAACTGGACCTCGTCGAGGATCATATCAATAACCTTTCAGGTTATAAGACGACGAACTATCAGATCTTATCTCAGTGGCTAAATGGCCAACGAATCTCCCACATAACCTACAAACTCTGATTCCGACCGCCGATTAGGGACACGGATCCTCATATTGCCGAAGAGTTGAAAACTGATAGGAACATAACAAACACTCCGGTAACTCTTGGTGTATTTTTTTTTCAATGCTTCAAGCTATCTGATGACAGTTCCAGTCAGTCAATCAATCACACTGGGGTGGTGTAGTTGTGCGCCACTAGCCTTCTCAAACTGAAACACAGCTTGGATGCATTCAATATGTATTTAACACAAGCAATAATTCACAACAAATGCCTATATTTCAACTGAATAACTTTATCAGCTAACAGACATTAGAAAATATTACACCTAATTTCTATCTCAATCAATAAAATAAAAACAATAGAAAAATAATAATAATAACAATAGTATTACTAAAGTATAAAAAAAACAAATCTGAGGGCGCTGAAAACAAAAACAGGAAGACGCCAATGAAAGACTGAAGGAAAAAAAATATATAAAAAACAGCACAATTCACAAAGTGAAAGGGCAGTGCACACACACACACACATTCACAATCACGTTTGGAGCAGTTACTTATCACTAAAGAAATGCCGACAATTTTTAAACAATTTATGTGTTGTCACCAAGTCGAATGCGGATTTATATTTGAATTTCCGCGTGCTCAACTCTAAGTCTTTCAGGTGTTTACAACAAATGGTATGACGACGTTTGATGCAGGCGGATGCAGGAGATGATGAGGCTAGTTCGGGCAAATCACAGCATAGTTTTGTTGTTAGGTAGTGAAACCACATTACATTGGTTTTCGGTGAAAACTTCTTCCAATTATTTCTAGGGGGGAGGAGGAGAAGAAAGGAAATAACAAAATCATAATAAGCGGGAGAAAAATATAAATATTAATAATAATAGTAATAATGCGTTAAAACAAACGAATAGAATAATCAAGTTAATTATTAATCAATAAACAACCTAGCACGTTTGTCACACAAATACGACTATTTATTTTGACACCCCATAACTAATCTGTTATTCTACGTTAAAAAATGTATCTGCCGCATAACTGGCCTTATTGTAGCGACAACAAATATTATATTTTATAATTGTAAGAACCTGAAGAGAAATTATTGAAAAGAATATTCTTCGTTCAGATTGACTTTTAATTCATAATATGGGAATTTTCCACACTATCAAACAGCAACAAGACTGAAGGAAGTTTTCCGCATACATTTTTTAGCAGGATACTGAACATTGTCAGCAGCATGCATCCACACTGTGTGTGGGGTTCGAACCCCAGAGATTTCGGTCACAAAACATGCTCTTAGACCATTCATTCAGACATTGGGGCCCAATTCAATGACTCATGAATTTCAACAGCTTTACTGATTCGTGAATTTAGCGCGACTACTAACTATTTGTCGTCAATCCCGACACTTTAAAATTTATTTTGTATATATGCCCTTAGCGGCTACAGTTAACTAGCATTCAAGAGTTCGTTCTCAAGGATCTGGTCACGAACTGACTGAGATCAGTTAGAAAAAAAAATGAAAGAAAGACGGGGAGAACTGGACCTCATCGAGGTGCATATCAATAACCTTTACGACTATATTTTTTAACATGATACTGAACATTGCCAGTTACGGTGTTTACTTATGCAAAAGGTTAAATGTGACAATAAAATAGCTAGAAACAGGAGTGACTACATCTTCGCTCGTTTGTGATCGAGTACATCAGCAGTGTACTCGATATGACTCAGCTCAAGGAACTGAATCAGTTGGAACCACATGAATTCCCGCTGGTTGGCTGGCTGACTAGCTAGCTAACAAACACTACTTTGGTTGGTATGACTGGTATACAACTACTTATGAGTAGTATACAGTTCAATAAAGACATGTTTGCTGTCTTGATTACAACTTATGATATCAAGCAAATCATTTAGTGTGTTTGAGTGTGAACTGAATAATTAGTTGGTTTCCAAAGGGAAGCTAACTGTTGTGAAAAATTCACCTCTTTAACTGAGTACAATTGCAATGCATCAGCGAGCCTGCGAATTGTTAATTCGATTCACGAGTGTGATGATTGGACAGCTCAAGGTAACAGTAATTTAAGAAAGCCAATCAAAAAACAAAACAAAAAAACCAAACATGTGTGAAATGATATTTTGAATGGTGAATAGTGGGAAAGGGGATCAGAGTTGCAAAGATAACAAAGTCTGAATACATTTCAACACACCACTGTGAACACAACTTTTGCGATATGTTATCAAAAGTTTTCAAGCCGTGACCAGTAGGGTATAGTAGGTCGAAGGTGAGGACAGTTACTTATCGAAGAAGACATTGCGAATTGGCCGCATTACGTCATGAATTGGCAGAAGTTGGAATTCACGAGCTGGCCATTAGGTCGGCTCCCAGTGACTTAGATGTCTATGAGCTAGCTCGCCTTGTAACCAGAAAGTCCTGGGTTTGAACCCTGGTGTTGGATGCGCACTGCCGAAGAATCCCATCCCGTATTCCACTGCTGGTTTTCCAGTGGTTCTCTAACTGATATCAGCTCATGATGAAATCCTCTAACCAATTAAACAAAAATCCCTACAAACCAATACTCGATAATAAAGAGTAACTTTGATGTCAGATGGTTATTGGCAATCGGCAAGTAGCCCTGTCTAGACACCTAGGTTTCTTGCTTGTTGGCACTCAACAGACAGCAAGCTGTATCTGAAAACTTGAAGGGAGTCATACTCGTTTTGCGATTTTAGGTCGCATCACCTATTAATTTTGTCAGAGGTGTTCCTAATGAGCTATCCGGGCTCGCGATTGACCACCTCATGAAGGACTATAATGCACACTGTGATTGGGTTATTCAATACTAATTCGATCAGTCAGGTTTGCAATGTGGCCACGATGGTAGGTGGCTTACGACTGCAAAATACAGTATGAATTGTTTTAATCAGATGGTAGGAGGCGATCGGCAAGGAACCTAGGATTTGGTTTCGTGCTTGTTGGCGCTCGTCAGCAAGACGTATATTTAGTTTTGAAGGAGCTCCTATCCTCTTTGAGACTCGAACCCAGAGAGACGTTACAACAGAGCTATAGGGGTTTGTGATTAACTTTCTTTAAGACTGTAGTGAATACTTTGACTGGACAATTGGTAAAGACTGGAATCCGGAAACCCGCTGATTAGAACTTCTCCAAGATTATTTTTAATTCACCTAACACTGCTCATCGAGGAAAGCAGATGAAATATTAGTCTGCATCGATCAACATGGTTAGGACATGCGTTACACAGGCCAAAAAATCATCTTTCTCGTCGACCAACGTTAGCTGACATAGGATAGAATCAGAGAAGAGTTAGCTGTGGTCAAATCGAAACTTGGCATCGATGCATGAAGTCTATGATTGCTGATTTGAGCCACGTAGGTATGTTTAGACTACCTACCTCGTTGGTGTCCCCTAGACGTTATTTCAGAATTCAGTGTCACTTGCACCAAATTACAAGTAATCCATCTGACTAACTGAGACACATGAAACATAAACGGAGGATTAGAGCTGAGAAAACTGCTTGCGAATGGCCACACAACCTGGCATAGACTGTTGTAGGGTGGCTAGCGACATAAAATTTTCAGGGCTAACCACCAACCTGCTTTCCCAGAATGAGCGCCAATACAATTGGATAGCTCGTTGGTCATCTAAAAGAAATACCTTACTGCTTCTAAAACGCCTAGTATTTACCGTCACACCTTTAACATAATGTTGCGTGACTCACATATCACTCAACCTCTACAACACTCTGAAACCCACAAGACGGCTGTTTCATCACTAGTTTGAGAATCTTCGTCAGTACGCATCCAGACTGCGACCTTCAAACCTAGGAAGGATCTACTGGTTACAAGGTGAGTTCGTAGACCATTCAACCACTGGGACCTACCCAATCCAATCGCCCAAGAATTCCAACACGCCTGGCAATTCGCGATATATATGATATCTTATCTGACTTGATGGACCCCATCGGTTACGACTTCTCACTAAAACTCTAGGTAACTTTTTCCTGTATACAGACAGTTGCTATCCGATTAATAAATCAAGTGTTAGTGTATGCAGGAGGATTTGACTGGTTACAAGTATAATCACAGGCTAGCTGACATCATCAGTTAAAGAACCTTTTCAGGCAAAGGTCAGCAATCATGGGTCATTGCATCGAGTCCCAGTGGCTGAATGGTTTGACTGAAAGGTCCTTTAGTCAGACCGCAGTGTTAACGCATTGCTGAATTGTCTAAAAATAGGATGAAACAGCTGGCTCGTGATCATATCTGAAATCTGCATAAGAATCAAATTACATTCGGTTGGTATGTGTGGGTGTATATTGTAAAAATTGATTAATAAAGTACAACAACTTTGGTCTATACATGAACACAAAAAAGTATATCATTCTATGTATACTCACCGAGTGTGCGATTTCATGTGACGATATATGTCAAATTGATAATCTCCTTGCGACTGAAACAAAGTAGGGTCACTACTTAAGTCAACATAGACTAAATCACCATCTACAATTAAAGAAGAGGGAACATATCATACAACAAAAGTGACTGAAGACTGTGTATAACACATTCGTTAAATTCCGATAAATAAAGCTTGAAATGAACAGTTCCCTACAAAAAATGAATGTAGGAGCGTCTGATTGACACGGTTTCAACATAGTACTTTGCATAGAAGTATGGCAGTTCAGTCTGCCACAGCACTCCATGTAGTACACAAAAGAAGACAAAATGGACAAAAATTGATATTCATAAAAACCATAATAAGCAGAAATGCAAGTGGGAGAAAGAATAGTGACACGGAAGAATATGATGGTTTAAAAGGATATGACAAATCACAAGGAGTGGTGAATGCGTCCATGTCAATATCGAGGCATCTCACCACCAATTGTCTCCAGCTTTGATTGGTATTCTTAGAATCTTGAGGACTCTCAACCAGCAAGGGAAGAAAGTAAAAAAGAAAGGCAAAATAGTGACAATAAACAGAGATATAAGGCACAAAGAATAGTAATATCGAAGAACAATATAGCTTTATTGGGCATTGTAAGTCATAAAGAGTGGATGCATCCGCCCCATTGAGAACGATTTAGAGCCATATCACCAATTGTCTCCAGCCTTCATTGATTTTTACCGTCCCGAGAGCCCAACCAGGAAGTCCACACCTTCCTACATGTTGTTGATTTTATTGACTGATGAAGCCAAGTTTTGGTTCGACCAGCGCTGCCTTACTTCTTTTCCAACCTGTTCCATCTTATGTGAGTCAGCTAACATCGCCGAACCAGGAAGTCTACACACACACCTCCCTACTTGGCTGGCTTCAACTCTCAAGGTTCTCATAGACTGATTTGAAGTTTTGGTCCGACCTCCACTAACTCTTTTTCAACAATGATTTTATGTTAACCAACACTTTCCATCGGGGAAGGTGATAGCTAGGCCGGCATGCGTAACACATGTCCTAACCATCTCTCAGCCAATGTAACTTCACACACTCAGAGAGCGATACAAAAATAGGTGGAAACATCTTGTAGTCTTGAGAGTCATCGTCGTTCAGTCATGAAAAACAAAATAAACCAAACTAATATGAACTCTGATCAAGATTTAAATGAAGAGTTACACAAACATTTTGAAAATATTAGATCCATTTGGTGATACACTGTTTACAACAGTGTGGATACTTTTTATCAGTCTTTAACGAAAATGTTTAAGAAATTATATCGGCCTTGATCACGTAACATGTAGTAGCAGTAAGAGGATTTATACTTTGGGAAATGCTTATGTGATATACAAATATTGCCCAAGCTAAAATGGAAGTGAGTTGAACACACACACGCTGAAGTGACTGTTGAGTAACATCACGCGGTATACAAGCCCTTGAGTAAAGCCCGAATAGGAGACAATGAATTCGGTGTCTGCCGGTGGACTGAGGAGTTAATTGTGGAACCAGTTAGAAAGAACTGCAGAGAATATAGACGGATACAGAGATATGCTGCTGAAGCTCTACGCTCCATTTGATGAAACACAAGGAAGACATAATAATAACTTGAATTTATCTTATACATACGTGACATGTATTTGTACAATACATTTCGAAAATTCCAACCACACATAGACGCACATATTTGTCATACATACTCATATAAAGAGTAACGAAGCATAAATAGTTTGCGATAAATGAAGGTGGGTCACATATAATCGATTTCAATAGCACCCTTAAAATGATATATAAAACACTGTTGCGTTATATACATTTATGTTCGTTAGAGCTCTCCCCACCCACTCCACGCCGATCAACAGCTGCTACTTCGACCCAACGAGTTACACAAGATGGAACTAATATTGCTGAAAGTTCTTCCATGCCACTAAGGTTGGTTGGATAGCAGACTCTCTTTATTACTAGAAAAGAGGATGGTACAATAGAAAGAAATGTATATAGAAAACCTACATCAACTGACTGTCAGTATACTCATTTTTTCAGCATCGTGCCTTTGAAATACAAACGCAATCTGATAAAGTGTTTGATCCACAGAACAAGAACAATCTGCTCGGATGAATGTTTTAATGAAGAACTTACTATTAATAAAAAGGTGCTGAGTGAGAGCGGTTATCCAGAATAGTTTATTGATAAGAATATGAATCAACCATCAATGCAGCCCTAGGTACCAATAATTACTTAAAAGGCCTTATTCTTACAAATTCAGTCCCTCGAAGATATGCGGCTAAATTGACCGCATAAAGCGCGCACACATTCCAAAAACATCTCAGAACATTATCCGGCATGGTTAGCAAAAAGACAATGCAAGACAGCTACCAGCTCAATTCTCGAGCATTTGGTGAACTCTAGCCACGTAACTACTCCACCAGAGTAGTCTTCAAGATCAACTACAAGGTGAGGAGGCCAAATGGTACAAAGGGTTTCAGGTTCCGGCTTTTTTTGTATAGCGGAGGCGTTGGCAATTCGTCAATACAACCCGGAACTCTGTAAACAGAAAAGGTTTGTCCAGTCACTTATTCTATCATGATCTTAACCTCCTCCTTTTGTTTCTCTGTAAAAGAAATTTATTTTTTTCTCTTTTCTCTTTTACTTTTAATTTAACAATTAATTCACTATTATCACTTTCATATGTTCCTTTTGTACATTTTCACACCCTCTTCACACTTGTTGAATTGACACTCAACTATCACCTTTATTCTCACTCAATAACAACTTTAACCTTATCGAATTTCTATCTTTGTTCCGTTGAGTACCACGTAATTTACAACTTTTATTTTTTACTTCTAAAGCCACTTCTGAGTAATTATATCAATTATGTCACCCCCTAGTACTCAATAATAGACAGTTTTGGCAAATATAAATACGACTGTACAACCTCTGAAGATGATCTTGTCGATAAAGAAGCATTTTCTTCGCTGAATTCATCTTTCATTTTTTCTTCATAACTCTCAATGGGTAGTATTTTCGGTGATTTGAAACCCCAGTAGTATATATAAGCATCATTCAGTATGTAGTAGCAGTTATAGTCTATGAGAATAAAACAAGAAACTTTGAAAACAAAAACAATAAACAGTGTGCAAAATATAATTAATTCCACTCCACTCGACTGACTGACTGCTTACCTTGTTCTAAACGAGACATGGTAAAGTCTATGAGGTATACTGTGCAACCGCATTTCGGAACACTGATCGCCTGATCATTCAGACGAAATTGTACGTATTTATTATTATTATTAATGTGCAATTCTTTGTCATCAGCGTCTTCTTCTTCATTAATGACATGTCTCTTATTTTCCTTATCAGATCCTTCTTCTTGTTCCACTCCATCCATATTGTCCAGATAAGAACAATATTTGCAAGAATTTCTTGAGGATGTACACAAGGAGATGGAGCGGGAGGAGGAGGAGGAGGCGGAAGAAGAAGAGGATAACAACGTCGACGACATTGTCGACTTATTTGCAAGAGGGAATATATAATTTTCATTGAGCAAAACATTCCCCCAATGTAGGTCTCTGTGCTCGAACTTTAATTCTCGTTCTGCTACTGCTAGAGAAAATCCCACTTGCAGCAGAAGGGAGACTCTGGCACAGGGACAGGGGGGCTATTATAGAAAAGAAAGAACAGAAATAAAAAGTATACAAACGGAATTAGGTATATATATATATATATATATATATATATAGTGCTTCAGTGGCACAGCGGTTAGGACGTTAGCCGATCATGCACATGGTCCGGAGTTCGATCCCTGGCCACTGACGCATTCCTTTACCTCGCTAAGCCAGTAGTAAGACTGTCTGTCTGTCTGTTTTCGAAATAGAACATTGCACAGTAGTAAGACTGGTAAAGAGGGAAGGTTGAGCATGAGGTCAGAGCAACCCCATCTCGTAAAAACAAACACCACTGCTACCGAAACTTCAAGCCTCTAACTTGAAGCCCTATGTTCCACTGGGAACGTAAAGGAATAAAAAATACGTATATGTATAATAATTTCTCCAAAACTAAGCCTGACTGATGACTCCGTGTGAACGGCCAGTAACGGCATTAGGTGCATTGGGTAGACTCCGGTCTTACTTTCGAAATACTCTCATCATATGGCGACAACCGTTCACAGCCTTTTTATTTATTACTACGCCTTCACGACGCAGGGGGGTTCTTCACAAAACTGAAAGGCTTAATTCGAAAGCATTGGCGCTTAGAACCGAACTGGTGGACATCCAGGTCTACCTAGGGAAGCTGGAACATTCTCGTTTGAAACCTATGACGTATGTGGGCTCCAGAATCCGATTGGATTTTGGGTGATGTGTGAACCTGTTATCGTCACGAGAAAGCACGGGAATGTATCTCCTGACATTTCTCCCCTAACTTGTGGATCAGAATTCTCACGTCAAAGGCCGGTGGAAAGGGTAGCTCCTTAAGACAACTATCTCCACTTCGATCTGAGCATTAGGGCAGACTATGATATTTTGTGTGACGCATCTCTTGATATCGTTAATGCGCCAAGTTTGTTTTCATTATAATAATACGCCTTGAAGTAGTAAGCCAGATGAAAAGAAAAAGTTGGGCATGGGGCTAGCAACCCCATCCCCCCTCAAATCCCATTAAAAGCACCCACTGCTATTGACGCTTTATATCTTAAAGTCTGTAGCCATATATTGTACTCGAAACACAAAGGAGGGGGAAAATGTTAAACCTGCAAGAATCTTTACCGTCAGACGTAACTCCCTCTGTCGCGCTTATACAATTGGCGAGAACATACATTACTGTCTGTCTGTCTGGATTCAACATAGAACTTGGCACCGAAGTGCAGCAGTTCGAAGTGCCATGCTCCATATTAGCACACAGAGATAGGCGAGAAGATGAGTGAAGAGAATCAATAGAGCTTTGACAAGTATAAGAGTGAAACAGAATGAGTAATGGTAGAAAGGAATATGAAAGATTACAGAGACTGAATACATCTGCGCCATTGACAACGATTTTGAGCCATGTCACCTATTGTCTCCAGCCATTGATTCTTAGAGTCCCGAGGACCCCAACCCGGAAGTCTGCATCTCCCTACATACATCACTACTCAACAACCGCTTGCACAATTTCATGCAATTGGTGGTGGACCACATATCTACTGCGGTAGGGTTAGGGATACATACCTCTCGGTTGCCCAAACATCGTTGGACGGAACGGGACTTGAACCTTAAATCGACTGGTTGAAGAAGTCGGGTATCTAGACCACAAATCATAGTTCCACAGAACATATATTATATATTAAATATTCCCACAGTAAAATTTAGAACAACACATTTAAGCGAACAATATTGTGTTTTCAATGAGATCTCATCAGGCTTAACTCTAATATATATATAAGTTTACAAATAAAAATTCAAATATAAACCAATCATGGTGTTTTGTCTATAGGATAATACGATGGTGAATATAAGTTGTGCAATTAGTCATAATAGTAGTAATGATAATAATAATGAAAATGGTCTTATCAATAATAAGGATGGAAAAGTGAGGCAATCTGTGATAACACGAATAATGAAAAACAGCATGATTAAACAAACAACTGTTCAAGTGGAAGTAGTCGATAAAGGCTAGTAAAAACAAATGAACCGACTGAGTAATGTTAGATTGTAAGGGAAGGAAATGAAACACGTTTATAATGAAGATAAGATTAAGGGATGATAAGAAAGGGGTTGAAAATATAAACAAAGGGTGGTGTAGAAGTCATCAGTTGGTTTTGTCTTAATGGGCCAAGGGAGGGATAATGGCTGTACCAACTTTTTTGAACACATAGTTTAGGTTTAATAGTTCGAATGCCTATCGCCTCAGCTGTGTGCAATAAACGAATACGAAGTCTATTGGAAAGATTCGGTGGGATACAATGAATTACTTTGAAGGCTCTCGTTTTCTCGATTACATGACCACTATCAATTAAGTGTGACAAAATTGAGCTACGAATTGTTTTTGTCTGTCCTTTGCCAAACCGCGATGGGAGATGTTCACTAACACGTTGGCTAAGCTGTCTAGTAGAACGCCCAATATAACTGTCACCGCAGGTGCAGCTGAATTGATAAATGCACATAGATGTGGCAAAACTATCAAGCTTATCCTTCGTTTGCGTCCCAATCATTCGTCGGCTGGAGAATGACAAACATAGGTGTGCTGCATAAAATGTTCTTCGTATACTCCTTGAAAGTCTTTAGAATAAAATCTCACTTGATAAATCACCATTAAATTGTAACTTAAAAAATAGAGGTTTCTTACGTGCAGTCAGTCTCCGGTGTTTTCTCCGATATTTTCATATGTTTCTTTAGGAAATTACTCGGATAGCTCATCTCCATCAAGGAATCGTGAATATATTCAAATTCCTTTTGTAAGAGGTCACCTGTACATATCTTCCTTGCTCTGCTCGCAAGACATTTTACAACGTTCCTCTTATATTTAATGGGCACGTAACTAAGGAACTGTGTGTATTGCCATGGGAAAGTGCTTTTTCTATACACGCTTCTCCCAAGTGACCCATCTTCTCTCCTACTTAGCAAGACATCCAGGAAATGTAGTTTATTCTCCTGCTCCTCTTCACAAGTAAAGGTAAACGAAGGGTGGATGTTGTTGAATTTCAGCAACAATTCGTCCATGTTAACATTTCCATCAGCTAAGATAAATGTATCATCGACATATCGGTAGTACATATCAAATTGCTTGATGATGTCCTTCAATTTCCCGTTTTTAAGTTTTGCGAGAAAGAAGTCAGCTAATATTGGGCCTAATGGTGAACCCATAGCTATTCCATCTACTTGTCGATAGTATGAATTATTGAAGACAAAGTGAACATTCATTGTGCATTTAAGAAGTAATTCTTTGAGGCTACACAAGGGGATTCCTAAGTCTAATTGCCTTTCGGCGACTTCTTGACAAATATAATCTACTGTTTCCATAAGTGGTACATTAGTGAATGGTGATGATACATCCATGGATAACATGCGTTTATACTTCACATTAGTCTCGGATATTTTAGAAATAAAGTCGAAGACATCACTAATTCTATGTTGCACGATTTCTCTGTGCAAAGGACCCAAAACCTTCACTAACCACTTCGCTGTTCCGTGAAATGGAGAGCTATACATATCTAAAACAGGACGAAGAGGAAGGCCCGGTTTGTGCACTTTTGGTAGACCGTAAAGACGTGGAGTACTGGTACTCGTTGGTTTCATGGACTCATACGTGGCTGATGATAATACTCCTATTTGGTTCAATTTTTTGAGGGAATCGGTCATATATTATACACACAAACCTTAAAAACCCCGAGAAGAAATTTGTAGTGTTTCCATCAGTTGAAACTGCAAACCAATAGAAAATGATTTTCAAGGGTTAGTCTGTAGGGATCACCACGGGTTGATATCTTTCAATAATAATGATAATAATAATAATTTGCTTTATTCCAAAACAGTACTTGTGATACAGAATGGAATTCTCAGCATTTCACTACAGTATTGCATCCAGTTTGCACATTAACAATAAATAAAATTCTACATAGATTATGGGTAGCCTCAGTTAATTTTGACAACAACATATTAGCACATCGGTAGCAAAGCCAAAAGTGAACAGAATGTTTGAAGGTGTCAGAAAAGTAGATACTAGCATATTTACTGGCGTAAGCTGTAACAAAAAGTTCGAGATATACGGAGCGTGAAAGAACGAAGAATTTTTTCAGTAGAATTTGTAAGGAAGAGAGAAACAAAACAACACATAACAAAAAAAGAAAAAGAAACAAAGAAAACGTTGTACCTATGAATGATGATATGAGTTGGAAAGACGAGATCCAATTGTTCTACTGACTATTTAATAAGTTATAAGTTTCACGCCTAATGCTTTATTTATCGCACAGAACACGAGCCAAGTAGGGTATGGTTGAGTTTTGTACTTGCTAGTGCGAGCATATAGTTTTCTATATAGGCTTCTGGTCCTACCTGATGAGATACAAGGGGAGAGTTGTGAATGAAGAGGGTGGTGTGAGTTAGATAGAATGGATTTAGCCCATTCTTCACATGAGTGCATCTCGTCCAGAATATTATTAAGCTGGTTAAGTGGTACATTGTTTACCCTGCTGACAACCTTTAACACCCTACGTAATAAGATATAGTCCTTCTTCAGTAGCCCTGGAAAAACTAAGGGGGGGGACAATAGAGAATAATAGGCAGGATGCAAGAGTTAGAAGGTAAGACGGAATATTTTTCCTTAGAAATATCAAGATATGAGACGACCGGGAAAGATCAGCAGATAGAATGACGCCAAGATATTTAATTTCCAACTTGGTTTCAATTTCAATGCCATCTATGTTGCACACCTCGTGAGAGTCAACCAGTTTGTTTAGGTTGGATTTATGACTAAAGGTGAAATTGACTGTTCGGCATTTGGAGGGGTTTAAGGTAAGACCGTTTTCCTTGGACCACTGGCTGATTTCTGACAGAAAGTCATCAAGTTTAGAGCAGTCGCTTTGACATTTGACAGGCAAAGATACTGTCAGGTCGTCAGCATATTTGACAAAATCAATGTCATTTGAAGTTGGTAAGTCATGTAGAAAGAAAGAAAAGAGAAGTGGGGAGAGTACAGCACCTTGGGGGACACCAGCTTCAGTGAGCGCAGCAGAGGAGGATTTACCTTTGTATACGGTGTACTGCATTCTGTTAGAGAAGTAGGAATGCAACCAGTTAGCGACCCATGACTCAGTTTTTGTCAAAGAGAGCTTATTTATCAAGAGACATCTAGGTACAGAGTCGAAAGCAGAACTGAAGTCGAGAAACGTGCAGCAGACGTATTTGGCACTTTTATCTAATGATGAGACGATACTGTTGTGTAAGACGGCTGCAGCGTCTAAAGTGCTCCTACCCTGTCTATAGGCAAATTGTTTGGGGTCTTCAAAGCTTTTAAGGGAGGATTCAAGTTTAAGAAGTACTAGTTTTTCCATAAGCTTTATATGCGGTAAAGTAATGTCAATCGGTCTGAATTTAGCATTCTCACTATTTCCAGGTTTAGGGACAGGGACTATTTTAATGTCTTTCCATGCAACAGGTACAACGTTTTTGGAAAAAGAAACGTTTAGGATGTTAGTAAGTGGAGAACACAGAGCATCTGCACACTGTTTTAGAACATAAGCAGGTACACCATCAGCACCAAGGCTACGTGAGGGCTTAAGCGTTTTAAGGCATTTTAGAACATCAAGAGTATTAAATTCAAGAAAGTTATCAACTGAGTGATTTGTAACACTAGAAGTAATTATAGTAGAAGGAGAGCGTATAAAAGACTGATTAAGTGCGTTAACATCATTAGAGAGGGAAAACATTGCATCGCGTATCATTGCCAGTAATTTCGTTGAAAAGCTTCCACATGATGGTTGGAGATTTGAATGATAGAAGTGTATGATTATACATTGAGATTTTTTATTTCAGATTTGATTAGAGCACTAATCTTTTAAAGTCCTAACTTATATTTGGATTTATATGTTTCTTTATGCTTGCGAAGTTCTTTGAGACGAGGAGACGAAAAGCGGTCAAAGCTTTCGAATAGTGTTTGTTTAGGACTGCATATGTCGAGGCAGAACTTAAGATAGCCCGTTATATTGGCGAATGTCATCTAATTTACTTTCATTAAATAAATCCCAGTATTTTTTTAAATGCACCTGAGACTAAGTCATAAGATGTGTAGCATCTTTTTTGTGATTTCATAGATAGATGTGAAAAGACTTTGATATGAGTTTTGCTGTATATTTTTGGTAAAACGCGAACAATACAGTGATCAGAGTTAGGTATCAGTGCACGTTTACGTGTTTCGTACATTCCTTCGTCGTTTGTCTGTCTGGCTGTTTTCGACATAGCACTTTGCACCAATGTGCGGCAGTTCAAGTCGCCACACTTCACTCAGCACACAAAGCAAGAGAAGAAAGTAGAAGAAATGCATAATACAGACAGTGAACAGAGGTATGAGGCAAAAAGAATAGTCATATCGAAGAACAATAGAGTTTCATTGGATATGATAAATCACAAGGAGTGGATGCATCTGCGCCAGCCACTGAGAACAATTTTGAGCCATATCACCGATTGTCTCCAGTCACTGGTTTCTACCGTCCCGAGTAACCCCAACCAGCCAGGAAGCCAGTCTACACCATCCTACGTTACTAGCTTAAACTAACTGTTGTGGATTTCGTTGACTGATGAAGCTATGTTTTGGTTTGACCGCCACTAACTCTTTCCCAGCCTGACCCTATGTCAGCTAACATTCCCCGTCGAGGAAGGTGATGACTAGACATACGTAACACATGTCCCAACCATCTCAATCGGTGTAACTCCACAGTCTCGTCGATTGATTTCCTCTCCTTACCTAGCACTTGACGCCTAACCTCGATATCATCACAACTCCCACATATCAATTAGTAAACAAATGAAAATCAAGAAGCACAGTAGACATCCATCTATTCTCCAGCAGGGCATAAAACCAACATCCTAGGAGACGGTTGACAACTAGATGCCATCTCTCGTGTATCTAGGCATTGGAATACGACAGTCTTTGTTTCATAGTCTATCATTCAACTTTACTAACTTCCTAATTATTGATAGGCGACAATGAGTCTTTGAGGCTTTCAAAGTCCAAGTTGTATTATACTTCAACTACACGACACGATGTCAAGTTAATAATACCTTCTGTTGTCATACGCTACACAGATGAATGTTGTCATTTCTATGCACCGCCTAGGCATTGATCACTTCATCGTTGTAAGCAATAAACACAAGATAAATATAAGCCAAAAACAAATGCATACATTACGTTAAACAAATTCTAAGACCTACAGGCATGAGAAGATAGTGAAATATAGCGTCAAAGATGTATTTGAATTCGTAGACAAAATCAAAGATATTAATATCAAGTACAAAACCATGATATCTCTGGACAGAACATTTTTATTCCCAAATGTACCTCTAGTAGAAACAGTTAAAAACTTATGCGAACAAGTGGATAACCAGTCGATAAACATTGGCATCCGTACTGAAATCCTAAAAGGATTGTTATTAAGGTGTACCATAAATGTAAATTTCAAATTTGACGGTACACTTCACAGACAAGTGAACGGGGCGGCGATGGGCTCCAATTTGGGTCACATTCAGGCTGATTTCTTTCCAAATAAACTAAAAAATGGACCCATGTTGTTGCCGGTATATGGATGACACCTTCATTCTTTGTGATAATGATTCAGATAGGAGTACAATAATAACTCAATTCAATGAAGTACATTCGGGTATAAAATTCACGTGCGAGGAGGAATTCCAAAACAGAATTGCCTTCCTGGATGTCCCCCTTACGAGGAAACCGGATAGTAGCATAAAAAGAAATTTGCAAAGAAAAAGTAGTTGGACAGGACAATATACACATTTTCACATCTTCGTTCCTATCAAGTACAAAGAAAATTTAGTAAAGACCCTCAGCCACAGAGTCAGAGCTATATGGCCAGAAGAAGTAATTGAAGATGAATTAAGCATCACATATGATACTTTGATCGAAAATAGCAATCCAGGATAGTTCATCAAGAAACACATGACAAAGAAAGCGGAAAAGGATTACTCACTATCCGTAAACAAGGAGCCTCTTTATATACGACCGCAATTCAACGGCGACATACTAAGTGAAATATTTACAAAGAAATCTAGAAAATCAGTTCGAAGAACTTTTAATGCTGGTGAACTACACGCCTTATTCTCTACAGCACCGATGGTGATTCCTCGACTGAAAGAAGTACCTAGACTAGCCACTTCAAATTGTATCTACCAATTCAACTGCGCTTGTGAATGAGTTATACCGGCCGTTTTTCTAGTAACTTGACTTTTCATGCTCTAGAACATCCCCCACTATGGCTAAGTAAAAGGATATTGAAAACCATTAACAGTTCGATATTAGGTCATCTGGTCCAAACAGGCCACAAAGCCAGCGTTGAAGAATCCTTCTCTATCGTCATTTACCGACTACCAAAAACATTGAAGCACTGCATGCTCCAAACAGCAGAGCCTACTGCAATTCGCCTTAAACAACCAGTGCTCTGTGTGCAAAAGAAGTAAGTCCAGCCCTGGCCTTCAGTAGAGACTATAAATTCATGAATCTGTAATATTACCTTTCCTAATCTTTCTGACATTCAGCCTATTTTTATGTTGATGCTATCGAACTGTAATCCATTGATATTACTATTATTGATTCGTTGTTATTGAAACGATATTTATGTTGTTAATAACACCAATTCATTCATTCACTATTATGTATATATAACTGTAGAGCCTGATGATGAAGTTATCGAAAAGAGTATTCTTTGTTCAGTATCCATTCTTTTGAAGAACCAAAAGGTTGGCAGAGGAGACGGGATGCAGTAAAGACAGGACTTAAAGTAAACATAAAAAGGATAAAGGTGATGAAGATACCTAACCAACCAATAATCACAAGCACTAATCACTATCGAAAGTAGAAATTTGAAAGAAGTCAACTTCTCCTTTCACTTATCTAGGGCAGTATCGTTTCAACTACAAGTGAAAGTACGGATGAGGATGTCAAAACCAGTCATGATAGGAAAGGCGAGTGAGACATTCATCACTCTGAAATCAGTTGGGAAATCCTCCGCACTCAGCTAGGATAAAAAACAAGATTCAGATTTGCAATGTCAAAGTCAGTCAGTTCTTCTCTTTTATGAATTAGAGACTTGGCGCGTCACCAAACAGGCTTCAGCCACTCACCTCGCTGCACACTAAAAGGTTAAATGGCTGGTCAGAAAAGATAAGTAACAAGGAACTCTGACAGCCAACGAATCAACCAAGAACCTATTGTTCAACAAATATTCCGAAAATGGAGATGGATAAGTCAGACGATGGAGAGACTGGCGCCAGCTAGGCCATCGCTCAAGTGGAACCCGAATGGAAATAGACGGGTAGGATGACTGAGAGTGTGATATGGAGGAGATCGTGTGAAGAGGAAATGACAGCTTATGGTCAATTGCAGAGTCAGCTAAGTAGGACAGTAGAGAACACCACGAAGTG